>SZWC01013094.1:63863-79279 GCA_023375785.1 Penium margaritaceum
TCCTCCTCCTCCTCCTCCTCGTCGTCCTACCCCTCCCCCTCCTTCGCCACCCCTCCTCCTCCTCCTCCTCCTGCTGCTGCTCGAAACAGGCAGCAGACTTCACACCATCACTGCGAGGTTCGAGAGAGGATTTGAGTGGCTGGCAAATTGACCTAGCCGGACTGGTGGGGCCAGCTTACTGCCTGAGTGTTCCGTATGGAACCGATACTCTTCTTTCCAGAGGAAATGGAGCGAATCACCCTAGCCGCACCTTGCACACAATATGCCGCCAATGAACGGAAATGGCGGGCCCTCGTGCACTGGATATATCCTTCTTCAATCTGTAATGAGGAAAGGGGCGAAGGGACTCTCCCTTCGTCGAAGACACAAGAGAGAGAGAGAGAGAGAGAGAGAGAGGGAACGGATACGAATTAACGCACTCAGGAGCGGAGAAGCCACCGTCACTTTCACCGCCGCCGCTCAACGCGCGATTGCCAGCCGCGCTGCGGCTGGCAATGGCGAACGAGGCCGTCGTCTGCGCGGTCATCTTTCTCGTTTGGCAATGTTTTCGGGGATCATTCAAGAACTAGCCGCAACTCGGCATCATCATCCTTTTTGGCCACAAAGTGTCTCTCTAATTCAAATTTGGCCACGTTTGAAAGCGGTCAACAGCTTGTCTTCCTGGCATAGCATAATCGAGCGCGCCAATGCTCCTCCTTTCAAATATGGCCATGAACGTAGCCGATGGAAAAGGATCGCGAGGGCGAGCAATATCGACAAACTAGCCCAAAAAAAATCAATCTCCTAAACCCGTTCCTACTTTCAAGAGATAAAAATATCTGTATAATGGGTGAAAAGAGCACATTTAAGAATACTTAGAAGATGTAAATTTTAAATCAATACAATAATTATTTCAATCCACATTATAGTTTTAGTTGTATCTCCACCATCTTTATATCTCAAATGTTCATGGAAAAGGAATGCGACAGGTAATCAATGAAAACATCGTTTTCAAAACATTAACTCGCAAAACGTTTCTATTAAATTATTCATCTTCTAAAATATTATATTCAAGTAATATATTTCCTATAATCAGTGTTGACACCTTACCCGTGCTTTCATATGGAAGAAAATATAAATTAACATTACAATAAGTCTTTCACAACTGAAAATCATGCAGAATACATGATGTGGTATCCCAAAGTTCTACATTAAGATAAAATATTAAGACATGTTTCACTAATTTAAGACGTTTCGTGGCTTTCATACAATATCATTGTATTTTATGAAAAACACGGCCATGAATTTCGAATTATTTTGTTCAATGACTAATTATCACATTCATATCTACGTAGAAAATTTTTCATATTAATATTATGAATATAGGCGTCAATATCAATGAATTTTGATTCTTTACTATAAAAATAAAACATCGTCTTCTGTTCAAGCATGCTTCAATGTTAATGTTTCACCCATTATGCACATATTTTTATCTCTCGACAGTAGGAAGGGCTTTTGGAGATCGAAAATGTTACGGGCTATGTTCGTCAATGTTGCTCGCCGTCGCGATCCTTCTGCGTTCGGCTGAGGTGAGGGTCATATTTGAAAGAAGGATCAGGCACGCGCTCGAAGAGGAAGGTGAGCTGCAAACCGCTGTCTATTATGGCCACATATGAAGTCGACAGACACTTTATGGCCAAATTTGAGGACAGCGTTAAGTCATGGCCAGTTCTTGAAGGATCACGGAAAACATGGCCAAACGCGAAATATGACCTTCGTGCGCAGCCTGCAACCGACAGCGACACGAACATGCGGTTCGCGACCAACTCATGCCTGTGAATCGTGCGAGTGAAAAAAAGGCGCGGAAGAAGGGGTAAGGAATATGCTGGGGGAGTGCAGGACGACGACGGCAGAGAGCTGCGGTGAGAACCCATTCCGAAACGGACATATTGCAGAACGAGTAGGAAACGATGAGTAAGCAGCTGACGCTTACCGTCGAAAACGCTGGCCACTACAAACAACCGTTGTTTCAGTTTGGTCGTTCAGAAACTAACCTATAGACTAAGCAATGGGACGAACTTACACCTGTTTTGTACATAACGTTTCAACACAAAAACCTGTCACAGCACGACACTATTGCTCTTTTCAAGGTTTATACATCAAGACTGTTTGGCCGTCTATAAGGGAAACGATGTTGCAAATTCCCTCTACAAGCACTCAAGTTGCCAACCTTGACATCCCGCTACACTTTGAGTTGAACTGTATAGTTGTACAAAAATGCCTAGTGAAGATTTCATCCAACATGAATCATAACGCTAATACTTTTGTGAGATTCAACACATGAGCGTCTCGCTATGAAACCATGATATCAAAAAAAAAATAATGTAATGAATGTATCTCAAAAGCACACAAGCTTTTTATTCAAATATGATGTAGTTCAACCTACATAACCCTATCTAGAGTCTCAACACATTCCTCATGCTTCAATCACGTTAATAAAAATTAATAAATTAAAAAAATAATATCTTTGTGGAAATTAAATCATTCAAAATATTTCTCCAGTCTTGGTATCATATATAAAAAATAAGGAATGTGCATGTTATAACACATAAATTAGCAAGTATACATTTGAAATAAAAATAAGTTACAAATAAATTAAATTTCAATAATAAACTATTTCCATGCAAATAAAAATCATGTAAATGAACTCCTGTCATATGTAATTGTGTGAGGACAATATGTTTCAAACTTTGTCATTGAAATACACGTAGTATGCCATCCATTACACATTTCTACAAATGGAATGGAAACTCATTCTATTATTTAAATTTTAATTCCTGTTTTTTATGTCGAAAAACACCACTAAGTGTTGAATCATGAAATCACAAAACCATGTTCCTTCATGAAAACAAGAATACACAAAAATGGTTATTCATATAGAAATTAAAATGAAACTTCATGTACCAGGAGGGCCGGTTCTGGCCTTCAACCTCGCAATAGCGAGGGGGTGGACGCAAGCTACCACTCGCTATTGGGAGGGTTGGCCGGTGGCCAGCCACTCGCTGGCTACCGTCCGGCCGGCGGCTGGCCAGTTGGGTGGCTGACGACCGGTCAAGTGATCGCCCGGCCACCCGCCGGGCGATCAGCCGCAGCCGGGAGCGGCTGCGGATCGAGTTGGTGACTTGATCGGCGGCCAAGAGGCTCTGAAGCCTCGAGGGCCAAGGCCGGTGGCCTTATGCCCTCACCCTCGCTTGCCCTCCTTTCTCATGAGAACAAGCAAGCACGAAAGATAGAGCGAGAGTGAGGAGCGAGGAGCGCACGAGAAAATCAGCACAAAATTGCCGATCGTGGCTCGCACGCGACGATTTTTCGTCGACGCATCAAAACAAATACCCGAGTTTGTTTATGATATCCTGAGAGTTTGTAAATCGGAAAACTTGTGCGAACTTACCAGTTCGAGGTAATATCCCCTCGTTTCAGACCCAGCATGAAGGGGATAGGTCAAAAACAGAATTGGGCATCCGATGACTCAAACATATTTAAGTATCCCGCTGTGGGTAGTTAATGACGATTGCTCCTGAATTCTACGAAGGGGAAAATAGAGAACACCATTTTGCAAACTCCAACGACAACTTCAGAGAAAAAACTGGAGACCCGACCTGTTATACTGGTTCTCAGGGCCAGACGACCCTCGCGACTAAGGATTTGATGGAAACGGTGGCTATGCCATATAAAAAACGCCATCTATTGCTGGAAGCAGCAAGAAAAATATCATATTAGACTACGACTTTCATACTCCACGCATTGAAGCGTAGTAAAGTGCATTGGAGAGCTAGAGAAAATTACTATTTTGTGGATTCACCTCCTTCTAGCCTCTCCTCACTTCTAGGGGGCTAGGAGTATTTTTGTGGGGTGGGCTGGGGAGTTTCAACCCTAAAAAAACACAAAATCCTCTCTATTTTCAAGTCTCCTCCATAACTCTTTCATCCTAAAATTGGGACAGTGCCTCTTCCCAAGCTTGAGTACTCTCACGCCCTGAGAGTACCCTAAAAAGGAGGGTGACAACTTGAAGATGTTTTTAAGGCTCACCAACATTGTCGTCTCAAGGGAGACGCCGCCCAAGAACCCGAGAGGCATCAAGGAGCATGAAGAAAAGACCAATAAAGACAAGAAGACAAGAGGAACACAAGAAGTTGGAAGAAAGAGCGAAGGACTTGCAAGGAATTGTTAGAATTTATACTTTTTCATTCTTTTCTCTCATTTTGTAAGCAGCAATCACATTCCTTGTCATTCCATTATCTTCTAGTTTTCTCTTTTCCTAGATGCTAGTCACTACCATTTGCTATGAGTCACGGCTTAGAAAGACAAGTTCCAAATTCACGCCCTTGTGCCAAAGTGGCGGCTTATGAAAAGAGAAATTAGTTTAAATTTCCTCACTGATCATGAGAGCGTGACTTTAGGAGGCGATTCCTCCTCAAAGTTGTGGGGTGATCCTCACAACGGTCTTCACGTGCTAGTTGTACAAGTGATAAGATGACAAGAGCCAGAAAGTCCAGGACCAATAAGGGGAAGGTGGTGATGACCTCACGCCATGCCCTCAGCGCACTCCAAATTTTGGGAGCCGCCATCACGAGCACGATTGCCAAACAAAGGCAATCTTCCCCCCAAAGGCAACCGGCACCAACCTCGGTGACACTGAGAAGCGTGCCAAGGCTGAAAAATTGCTCGCGAGCATGTCGATATGCACGTGGGCGACCCCCACGCGATGGCTGACGCGCTCGAGGAAGACCACCCGGGGGTGGACCCCGACAAAGAGCACGACGCCGACAACGATGGCAAAGGCGATAAGGACCACGAGCAATACCATCGTCGTGCGGCGAACGCGAATCAATTGCTCTAGAAGGGCAAGACACTGGTCGCATCGCCTAAAGCTGCCAACAGCAGCAAGGCTGCCGAGAGGAACAAAGGTGGCAAAAGCAGCCACACGAGAAGTTCTCACAATAACGATCAAGACAATATCACCTTGAAAGCAATTTTTCATGATCGCTGAAGGCTGGATCAGCTAGCTGCAGAGGCGGCGGCCCGACTCAAGATCACCACCGACGGTAGAGGTGTGGCACCACCCGGAGGAGTGGGGCCGGACCCCTCTTCCTATGACGTGGCCGGGATGGGGCAAACTAATACCCACTCGATCGTTGTTGCTGACGACACCCTCCTCCCGAAGGTGGGACTCCTTGGAGGCGTGTATGAGAATCGTACCCTCCTATAATGGGTAAAGGTGTATAAAAAACACGAGGCCTTGGAGGATATCGCCGACGCTTTGACGACATCGGGGTTCAAGTTTGCATTCACCAACCTCTAGGTCCACATTAGGCAGAGCATCATGGACTTTGACGTGATCGCCAGCTACAGTGTCTTCCCACCCATGAGGCAAGCCGCCAATGCAACGACCTCGACAAGGCGTTATAGAGCGTGACCTAGGTGCGGATGCAGTAACAAGCATAACGTGGCGTAGCTGCTCATGCCATTGCCTATGGAAACGACAAATTGCCTACCTCGACAACTTTGGGGGCAGTCATGAACATGTCCTTCCTCCAGAGTGTGGGGATCTTCCATAAGGGCGTGAAGCTAAATGATGGGCTCAATTTCATGGAGCATGTTCTACATGTCCACAAGGCTCTAATCGGCTAGTAGAGCAACCTTGCCATAATGCGGCATGAAGACAAGCTCTTCAAGTATGTGGTTAAGGAGTGGAATGCACAACAACCGCACCTTGAGTATCAGCCCATGCCATGGGAGGCTTTTTGTGTGATTATGCGTGAGAAGTGCACCCAACGTGAAGAGGTGCAACGCGCCTTCAGCAAAATCAAGGACTTCTGACAGCTATGTGGCTCATTCAAAGCCTTACTGAGCGAGTTCACCGCACTTGTGGTCGAAGCCGAAAGTTACACCGAAGATGCTGGGAATGAAAAATTCAAGTAATCGGAGTGTATGTTCTTAAAGTACTTACGTAACGGCCTTGCCGGCAAGAAGCCTAAGAACAAGACCACCACAATGGCAACTGGCCACGCGTGGACAAGCTGGAGTGCGTTGTTAGACAATATGAGTGAGGTGTATGCGGCGAACTTGAAGCACTACTCGGGCACACGGCCGACGCACGTGCACAGCAAGGCTGCGACATGCGCATGGACATTGCAGGGGCTTGAGGAGCAGCCAAGCAGCAGGGCAAGGCCAAGGGTAAGTAGCTTGTAAACCCTCTAATTAAGAAGGCTGGCAGATACAAGACATCAAACCACAAGTGTTTTCGCGACAATGACGAGCTGCATGTGACGCATGGGCGTCAGAACAGAGCATTTTGTGATGGACTCTGCCACAGCTATATGAAGCCTGGTGACTTTATGGACTATTGCCCTTAGGTTGCTGGTGGTGGACAAGAGCCTGTGATGTTATCCCCGGCAAAAGGACCTCGCGGGGAGGGTGCAGCAGGAGGCCGTGGACTAGGCCGTGGACAAGGTCGCGGTCGTGGTAATGGGCCCTATCGTGGTAACAGACAAGGCCGTGGGGCAGGATTTCCCCACCCCTGAGTGAAGTTAGTGGGCAGCATCCAAGGATAAGACTTGATCACAAGTATGTGTTTCAATTTTTAGACGAGGACATTAAAAAAGTCGAGTTTCTTGACGAGTTCAAATTTCTTCGTTGTTTTCTCTCCTCTCGTTGAACCTCATTCTGCACTTGTTGACAGACATTTCCCACAAAATCTTGCATCACCATATGAGATGCATGACCGAACCTGCTTAGTGGTAGGGACACCGAACATTGTGAAAGAATTATGTAACATGGTGATTGAAGTAAAGGCCCTTAAAGCGATGAAATCAATCACGTTTGCAGTACCTTTAGTCAATGATTTTGACCCAGTGAAATTCAAAAGACTGAAAGTTGCTAGAAGAATTCACACATATCCACAAGATGTGGACTAGAGTAGGTGAATTATGGGATCTGCGGCATCCACCGTCTAGATTCCGTGTATATCACAAAATCGGCTTGCCATCGTCGAGCGTGTTCACTCAGAAGAGTGGAAGCAACATGACGATGCAAATTTGAAAACACCCCGTGAACGTCCTTCCTAACCCTTGAGGAGACGACTCCTTTGTTTTCTTGGCTTTACCCGATAGGTTGGCCTGAAGTGAGAGCCATTGAATGGCGCAGTTGTTGTCAGGGACAACCGTATGGTAACCGTTATCGGTACTTGTAAAGTAAAAATTTGTATTCAAGGGTACACAACGAGTGTCACGTTGAAGATACTCAACCTTCTTGGCCCTTTTGACATGTTCTAGGCGATCCCTTTCTCTGTGAAAGTAAGGCTCTAATGTGCTTTGAATCAAATCGTTTGTCCCTCTCAAAAGGGCAGCGTCACTTACGTTGATTCTTAATACAGAGTTATCGCTGACCCGTCTCATAGTCCATGTTAGCTTCTCTGCGATGCATGTCAAGAGACGTATTCGACAAGGTTGTCGATACTTCTTGGCTAAGATACAGAAAGTGGATGACAGCGTGAAAGAAACCACGCCACAAGAGTTCGAATCTCTATTGACAGAGTTCTTGGATGCATTTAAAGACCCACCGGCTAGGCTTCCACAGGAAAGACACGTGGGCCACGCGATTTTGCTCAACCGGCAAGCAACTCCTCCATCCACACCAATGTATCGCCTTAGTCTATTAGATAGGCGAGAGGTCAAATGCCAAATCAAAGAGTACCTTGCAAAAGGATGGATCGAGCCACGTAGCTTCCCGTACGGTGCATCGATCCTTTTAATAAACAAAAAGGACGATGGTTTACGCATGTGCGTCGCTTATTGGGCACTCAACAAGCTGACGGTGAAGAATCGTTTCCCCTTACCGTGGATTGAGGACCCTTTTGATCAATTCTAAGGGGCGAAAATATTTTCCTCCTTGGATTTTCCCATAGGTACCATCAAATCTGCATTAATGAGGATGATGTTTCAAAAACTACGTTTTGAATACACATGGGATAAACACCCCGGCAACCTTTCATGGAGAAATGAACCAAACGTCTGCCCAGCAACCCAGTCAATTTATCTAAGATTACCTAGATGAAATATTAGTTTTCTCCAAATCAATGAAAGTGCACATAGCACATCTGCACGAAGTCCCTGCAATCCTTTGGGAATGAACGTTCTACGCAAAATAGAGCAAGTGCAAATTCGTAGTAGATGAGCTCGAATACCTTGGACACATCTTCGGTAAGGACAGCATCCGTGTTGACCCACATAAGGTCCAAGCCATTGTAGATTGGCCACGCTAAAAAGATGTTGGGAAGATTTTGCTTTCCTCGGCCTTGCAACTACTTTTGACCATTTATACAAGGGTATTTGACTGAAGTAGCACCGCTAACTCGGCTCTCACAAAACAACGTGCACTAGGAATGGATATCTGATAGTAAAAACATTGTTCTGTGAGTGAAAGAGCTTCTATCCATCGTGCTCTTCCTAGCTCTTCTGGAACCATCGCAACCATGGGAGGTTCGATGTGATGCATCCGTAGTAGGACTTAGAGCTGTCCTCATGCAAAATGGTCACCCAGTTACGTATGAGAGCTAGAAGATCATCCCCGCGGAAACATGATTCAGGACTCGGGATCAAGAGCTACTTGCGGTAGTACATACTTTCAAGATGTGGCATTGCTACCTCGATGGTGCTAAAGGGGGTGTGACATTTGTGACCGACCATAATCTAGTGTTGTTTTTCCAAACACAACCGAACATATGAAGATGATAGGCGTGATGGAGTGAATACCTGAACCAGTTCTTATTCAAATGGGAATATCAGCTAGGACGCATTAATGTGGCCGATCCATTAAACGGACAGCCTTTGGAAATTAAAGCAATCACCGAGGTCGGTGGGTGTTTTATGGAAATAGCAACAGAAACAAAACAATCACCACATCCCCCTGCATCTCTCTGTTAACAAACATAAGAGATTATCCCATACAACGGTTTTGTAAACAGGATCCGAATGGGATACTCTCTGGATTCTTAGTTTCTAGCCTCTCGAAATTTGGACAAGTATGCCTTCATTGAGATCGCATTAATCTTTTGGAATGGAGAATAAGTTGTTCCGCCAAACTCGGGAGACCTTCGAGCAAAGATTATCTCCTAAATTGATGACCCGCCAGCCGCAGGTCATGTGGCACCCCCTAAGATCGGACAGGCACTCTCGAACTATTATTGGTGGTCACGATGGATTTTTGATGTACATAAGCATTGCATGACTTGCCACTCTTGCCTCGGGAATAAGGCTAGTAACAATAAGCCTGCTCAACTCCTCAAACAGCTTCCCATTCCTAGGACTCGATGGAAGTGCATCAGCATGCACTTCATTACTGGTCTTCCAGACACAGCCTGTGGCCACGATACAATACAATTGGTTGTGGATCTTTTCACGAAGATGACATAGTTTATTCCTACAACCATTGATGTGAATGCAGAGGATACTGGTCGTCTATTCTTTGAGGTTGTCCTGAAGTACCATGGCTTGCCGTTGCGCATTATCTCTGATCGAGATAGAAAATTTGTAAGTAATTCTTGGCCAAAGATGCACGGGTACTTCAGCTGCGAGTTGCAAATTTCCACGGCGTTTCACCCTCAAGCGGATGGACAAACACGGCGCGTGAATCGCAATCTGGAGCAGGTGCTCCGTATGTACGTGGACCCTACCATGCATGATTAAGAAGAATTCCCACCACTGATAGACTTTGCGGTGAACAACTCGGTTAATGAGTCCACACATTTCCTACTGTTTGTGTTTAATAGTGGACGGCATCCAGTGGTACCCTTTTCATTGGTGAAAAGTGGAAGTACAAAAGGATAGGTTCCTTCTACTCAAACCTTTGCCGAGCGCATTGACTCCATGTTAAAAGAGGTGAAGGGTAACCTTCTAGTAGCTCAGCAACAAAAATAGGCATATGCCGACAAAGGTTGCCTAGAGGTCTCGTTTGACATCAGTGAAAAAGTGTTGCTTAGCACTAAGAACCTTTGGCTGATGTCGCCAGGGGTCAGAAAACTTGTACTAAAGTGGATTGGGTCGTTTTCCATCGTGGTACGCATTGTGTCAGTGGCATACGGATTGCTACTTCTGCTCAGTATAAAGATACATGACATATTTCATCAGCCCACTGGCTCAATACATGGAAGACGGAACTGTTCATCCACCGCCAGCAGTCCTTGTGGTCGACGGCCAACATGAGGTCCTTCGCCTACTCCAGCACCGAGAGTGTACTCTTTGGTAGCGTGTTGTTAAGGAGTACCTCATTCATTAGGCCAGTTGTGGACTTGAACATAACTCATGGGAGCCCGAAACTTAGTTGCCCACTAGGGTGGTCAACAAGTACGAGACCAAGCTTGCACTTCGCAAAGATCGACGCGTGGCAGGAGGTACCATCCAAACGTGAAAAAATTAAACATCATTCCCATAGAGCAGCACTCATGGACAACTATCAGATGAGGTTGGGGACGTCCTACATGGTTGTCGCGCATACGCTCCATCCTGAAGGGGGGAGGTTGCTAGCCGTGTTGACTGACAAGCTGCAGCTTAGGTCCAACTATCATACACGTGTTCATGTTTAGCTGGTGATTGTTTTTTTTTTCACAATGTTGAAAAGTCACTATCTCGTATTATCAATTGTTGGTCATGAACCAGGACGGTTCATAATACATGGGGAGGAATGTAACGAGAGGCCCGGTTTGGCCCTCCCACCTCGCGATAGCCCAGGGGTGGCCGCAAGACACCCTTTGCTATTACGCGGGTAGGTCGGTGGCTAGCCGCCCGTTTGCTACCGGTCGGCCGGGGTCAGTCGGTTGGGTGGCTGGCGGCTAGTCAAGTGACAGGCCGGTAACCCGCCAGCGAGCCATCAGCCGTCGATTGAGCTGGTGGCATGATCGGCGCCTTAAAGGCCATGAGGCCTCATGGGTCGAGGCCTGTGGCCTCATGCCCTCGCCCTCGCTCGCCCTCCTTGCTTGCAAGAACAAGCAAGCACGAGGGATAGAGCAAGAGCAAGGAGGGAGGAGCACAGAAGAAAGTGCAAAATCACCGATCGTGCCTTGCATGCGACGACTTCATGTTGACGCGTCAAAAAAGAAACTCAATTCGCTCGGTACAAACTGCAAGTTTTTAAACCGGAAAACTCGTCCAAACCCACGAGTTTGAGGTAATATCCCATCATTTCGGACCTAGAATGAGGGAGTTATGTAAAAACGGTAATTGGCCTCTGGAGACTCAAAAATATTCGAGTCTCCCTGCTATGGGTTGTTGATGACGATTGCCCCGTAGTTGTACGAGGGGGAAACCCCTTAACGCGGACTGAGAACGCATTCTGTGAACTCCAATAATGACTTCAGAGCAGGAGCTCGAGATTCGACCTGTTACACATCATCTAAGATTTGGAATTAAAAATTGATGTTGTTATGTAGAATTTAAAACTTGTAAACGTGGAAGAAATGAAAGATACCCTTTGAATATGAGTCCTTTAATTAAATGCATTTCATGAAGGAGATAAAAACCCAAGATTCTTGCTTTTCAATATTTATACTAATTTGAATACTATATTAGATGTATAGATGTATCAGACATTCATTCATACATATATTTTCTAAAATATCAATGAGTATAAACTATTTTTGGTAACATTTGTACTCATCATTTGCGATAAATTGTAATAAAAATAAGTCATAATTACTCGTGATGATTTGATAGAACAAGCCACTGAGCTCAAGATGAAATTGTCACCATTGCAACTAAGACTACAGATTATTCAATAATAATTTTCTTCAGTACCTACTTAATGTTAATTTTATGAATTATTTATTTGTAGGGGTGAAACATTGAAATACAAATAATTATGTGTTTTCTAGGAATTTGAGAGATTTTTATTTATTTTATAATAGTCATATTGACTCTAACGCACAGTGCCATGAACCTAGTATTTTTCTCTCAATAATAATGGAAATAATTTTCATTCAATTACACAATAAAAATTCACATAATCTTAGATCTATTCAGAATTCTCCATTACAAAAATTGAAGTACATATTCACAAGTAAAATTCATTCACCAACATAAGACATCCAGAACATGAGCTGGAAGAGATAGAACCTAATTTTATTTCATAAAGAATTGCACTTAAAACGTAATTTCTTTTGCCTGTGTAGAGATTATGCACACAAATGTTTGTAAAGAACAATTCTTAATTGGAAGAAATATTTTGATATAAATTTATAATTTTCCCATCGAAAATTTTAAGGAAGGGGCGTTGTAAATTTGATGGATGCATAAGCATAGGGAACCGCACAAACCAGACGAAACTGTCCTTTCGCGTGGTTTTTTCCGTTCATTTTTCAGCTTGCCTCGCTGGAATTTGAACTTTTACCAATCTTCCTGCATCCAGACTTTCTAAATCAAACACATACCTTCCAATTGACGTGTAGCAACGTTGAGAACGAACGGAGACTGTTTCAGCTAATTTTGTAACTTCTAAGGAACCATCTTCATAACGCCAACATTGGAATCGGAAGACTAAAGGACCTGTTCTTCGTTGAGGAACTCCCTCACGAACTCACCCAACAATCGAGTCGTAAAGTGGATGCACAATGGCACCCACCAGACCGAGGACGGCTCCATTTATGTACATTCTGAGCCATTAAAAAGCTCAATATTTTCTTAAACGAAATCCGGACGACGTCCATTCTCGATTTCCCGCTATGTTCGTTTAGCTGGGCACAACTGGTGGGTTTGCGTTTCGTCGAGTTGACCGGGACTATCCTCGAAACCTATGCGACGTCGAGTTCGGTTTGCGGTCGTGCGAGCACGACTGCGGAAGACTTGCGTCCGGTGGCTGTCTACGACTTGAGCGTGAGTTCTTGACCGTGGTCGGGAGGACATCGCATGGCCAAAGACGATACGTGAAGGACCCTGAAAACGATGTTGAGGGTTTTTGAGGCGAACGCACGGGGTCATCGTTTACTTCCCTTTTAACTTTTTGGTAAGGTGGAGACCATCCGCTATGTGCTAGGTCAAGAAAATCAGAAAAGAAATATCGCAAGTTTAAAACATTTCAAGTATCGCATATTGAGCTGAAACGGGCCCGAGAAAAAGAGATCAATAGAGGGTGGTCAGGAACGGCAACGTTCCGGATTTTCGAAAACGCTATGGTCAAACTTCTGCGAGGCGACGACCTGACCAGCCGCCACGATATTCGGCGACGTCGAGGACAGGTAGGTCTGGGAAGCTCCTGTTCGAAGAAACTACTTCCGAAACATGTGACGGCCAGCGATGACCGCCCGTTTCATCCGCCGGTCCATCTGGTCAGTAGATTACTCCGACCTGACGTGAAGGCCCTACGGTGTAAGCCGCCCTGACGGCGACATTGCGAGCGGCATGGGAATTGGAAAAACAATGTTTTTTCATGTTTCTTTGCATTAAGTTCACGCAGGAGTTTTAGAGTTGGTAATGCAACACAGAACAGCTCCCAACATCAAACCATCGTCACTATTGCAAACCTAGCGAGCTTAGTAACGCGGAAACAAATATTTGGATGTATTTTCGAGCGCTGACGGCCTGGATGGGGGCCTTTCCACCGTTCAGGTCGGCGTAAAACATCGACCACCGCAGCCATGTTTGCGTCTCCGGTAGGCCAGGAACCAGGTAGGTTCGAATCTTCGATGTGAATAGGAGCACAACACCTCGTATGAGGACAGATAGGCAACCAGGATTATTTTGTCANCATCCAGAGTTTCGATAACAAGATACCCCGTCGGGTACATGATCCTTGTCCAGACATTTCCATCTTGCGACTTCAGTGTAATCCCCCAATATAAGAATGTTATTGTTATCAAACATTTTTATAAAGTAAATGAGACCTTCCAAAAGGTGGGGGGCGGGGGGGGGGGTGGGCGGATCCATTGCACAACGTCATTTCGGGAGGGGGGGGGGGTTTGAAAAACAAACACGTGAGCAATTCAAAGACAACAACTGACGATAAGAGGCTTTTTCATCTGTTTCTTAGGACGTGTTCCGAGAAATAGGAAAAATGCTGAAAATACCCTAGACGACTCAATACGGAAACGGGGTATATTGTGACGTTACAATATACCCCTCGTCGGGGTAGATTGTAACGAAACAATCGAGCCCGCGGGCCATCGCGGGGTTTTTAGGGGTCCCAAAATGAAAGGCGGGGCGACCTGTTCTTAACGTTTCGACGACGGGGGGTTTGGCGAGTTTGGTTTCTAAAGCCGGGGTATGTGGATATTTTCCTGGATCAGGAATGCAAAAGCCTGGAATCATAACTAATCTCAACCTCGAACATATTTCCGAATGTAAAGGTGCCGTTCATGTCAATCCAAAAGGTCGATTCAAGTCAATTCCGAGAAACAGAATAAGATGAAACTGCCGAGCTCACGAAAATGAAAGATCTTCAACGTTAGCGTGATTAAGAACAAAAACCGTCTTAATACGACGAGAGAAGCCCCATCTTGGGTTAGCGTGCAGCTAAGAACCCTATCTGGGGTCCGCTTAGGGTCAAACCCAATCATGGGTCCACCGCCTTTTCGCGCCAACGGGCGCGTGAAACCAACATATGGTTTTGTCCCTGAAACCGTCCTCGCACGTGTGCGAACGCAACCCTAAGCAGCTCAACGTGAGTCTACCTCGGATCACAGCCCCTGCATCGCTCCTAGGCTCACATAGGTCCAGTGCGAAAACGAACATTTTACGAATCCCGATTTACAATGAGACTCAAAGCAGTGATCAAAAAAACTTCACAGGACCAAAAAATAGATGCATATGGCCCGTTCTCGAAAGGAAAAAATGCTAATGAAACCAAAGCAGACTATTGGACATCAGAATTATTCAACACATCCTATTCGCTAAATCATTCACCTCATTATCCGGACAGAAAATATAAACCTTCTTAATATAACATATCCATTAGGGTAATTACACGAGTTGAGAACATAAGTTAATGAAAATAACTCTAAAGCCGGAAAGAAAATATTTTCACGTGCATTATCATTGTTTTTCAAAATTTAGCAAAACATTAAGCACATATCTTATGAAATGAAAGATATAAATGAAAATTTGGATTTTAGCACGCGACGCACAAATGAGAAATAAGAAAAATATAAGAAAAAAATAATTAAGTAAATAAATGTGAAGAAGTAATATGAACTATATCCATATCTAAATCTATATCTATATCTTTCTCTATGTTAATATCTATATCTATATCTATATCTATATCTATATCTATATCTATATCTATATCTATATCTATATCTATATCTATATCTATATCTATATCTATATCTATATCTATATCTATATCTTTATCTATATCTATATCTATATCTATATCTATATCTATATCTA
>SZWC01013095.1:26018-42217 GCA_023375785.1 Penium margaritaceum
GTCGTCGTCGTCGTCGTCGTCGTCGTTGTCGTCGTCGTCGTCGTCGTCGTCGTTGTCGTCGTCGTCGACGTCGTTGTCCTTGGTGTCGTCGTTGCCGCTGCTGCCACTGTCTTCGTCCTCGTCATCTTTGCCGCCGTCATGGTCATCTTCGTTGTCGCTGCCGCCGCCGCCGCCGCCCCACCGCCGCCGCCGTCGTCGTCGTGGTCGTCGTTGTCGTCGTCGTCGTGGTCATTGTCGTCGTCGTCGTCGTCGTCGTCGTCGCCGCCGCCGCCGTTGCCACCGCCGCCTCCGTCGTCGTCGTCGTCGTCGCTGCTGCCGCCGCTGTCATCACTGTTGTCCACATCATCGTCCTCGTTGTCGACGCCACAGTTGTTGCTCTCATCCTCGTCCTTGTCGTCATTTTCCTTCTTCTCTGCCTGTCCCTCCTCCCCCTCCTCCCAGACACAGCAGAATTTTCCCTGAAGATCCCTTGAGCCCTTCTGCTTTCCTCGGATTCCGTCAGCCACAACGCCACAGCTGTTTTTGTTTTCTACATCCTTTCTGAGGCACCAGTTCTTCTGCTGTTTGACCTGGGCAGAAGTATCGCCCGTACCTACAACGAGTCAGTTCCTTGTCCAACGATGCTGGCATCGACCTGACAGCTCTGGCTGCAGCATACACTGCTGCAGCCCAACATGCAAACCCTGCCAGAGGAGCTTCTGCGGCGGCACATGGAGCAGCAGCAGCGACAGCAGCAACTGATGATGGCGATGATAGACCAGGGCACAGATTTGGAAAATTTGGGGTGCACCAGCAGGCTGTTTTTTTTAATCCCGTTGCCCCTCTGGTCCACCATGGGCAGAAAAGCAACAGCGGCAGCAGCAGCAGCGGAGGCGCCCAGGGCAGCAGCTGTAGCAGTAGCGGAAGCAGTAGCAGCGGTTGCGGGAGCACCAGCATCGGCTTGCTTGGGGCTGCCCCTGCCAACCTTGAAGCTATTGCGAGCTGGATGCCGGCTGTGTCTTGCACAACAGGGAAGACTGTGGGTGTGGGTCCTTCGCAGCAGCAGCAGCAGCAGCAGCAATCAGCAGCAGCAGAAGTGGAACAGCAACACCTGCAGCTGTGCCGCTCGCAGCTACATGCAAGACAAGAAGAGGCAGCAGGCAGCGGACCTATTAGCTTGCTCCCGAATAATCTTGAAGTATGTTACCTTTGTACCACCCTCCTCTCATCCCTCACCTTCCCTTCCCCCCTCCCTCTCCCTCCTCCCCTCCACCTCTCGTTCCCTCATTCGCTCCCACTTTGACTCCCTCCCTCCTCCCTCACCCTCTCTCCCTCCCCCCCCCCTCTCTCTCTTCCCTCTCTCCATCCCTCCATCCCTCCCTCCCTCCTTCCTTTCCGCTCTCTCTCCCTCTGTTCCTCCTTCCACACCCTCTCTGCCTCCCTGCTGCCCTTCCTCCTTTCCACCAACTTGCCATCCCTCACTCCCTCCCTCCCTCCCTCATGTACCCTCCCTGCATCACTCATCTCCCCCCCCCCCCCCCCCTCTCTCTCTCTCTTTCTCTCTCCCTCTCTCTTTCTCCCTCTCCCTCTCCCCCTCTCTCTCTCACCATCTCTCCATCCCTCTCTCCTTTCCCCTCCCTTTACCTCCTTCTCCCTCCCTCTTGTCCCTTCTCCCTCTCCCTCCCTCCCTCCCTCCTCCCCCCACCCCCCCCCCTTCCCTTCCTCCCGTCCTCCCTCCCTCTCGCCCTCCCTCCCTCCCTCCTCCCCCCACCCCCCCCCCTTCCCTTCCTCCCGTCCTCCCTCCCTCTCGCCCTCCCTCCCTCCCTCCTCCCCCCACCCCCCCCCCTTCCCTTCCTCCCGTCCTCCCTCCCTCTCGCCCTCCCTCCCTCCCTCCTCCCCCCACCCCCCCCCCTTCCCTTCCTCCCGTCCTCCCTCCCTCTCGCCCTCCCTCCCTCCCTCCTCCCCCCACCCCCCCCCCTTCCCTTCCTCCCGTCCTCCCTCCCTCTCGCCCTCCCTCCCTCCCTCCTCCCCCCACCCCCCCCCCTTCCCTTCCTCCCGTCCTCCCTCCCTCTCGCCCTCCCTCCCTCCCTCCTCCCCCCACCCCCCCCCCTTCCCTTCCTCCCGTCCTCCCTCCCTCTCGCCCTCCCTCCATCCCTCCTCTTGTTCCTCCCAACCTTTGCCCCTTCCTTGCTCAGTCCCTCTCTCCCTCCTATCCTCCCTTCTGAACCTTTCATGTCTGGTCTCAACCTTTGATGTCTGGAACCTCTGCTTCCCTCCTCCGCTCCGCATCCCAGCAGCAGTTGGCTGTCAGCTGCGAACAAGTCCTGCGTGCGCTCGGGTTGATTTTGTGTCTGCAGCAGCAGCGGAAGGAGGAGGTGCCGCACGGGCATGCTCCCAACCTGCTGCTCTGCCATGGCCACGCCGACACTTCTCATGCGCTGCACAATCACCTCCTTGAAGAGCAGCGGCGGCGGCAGCAGCAACAGCAACAGCAGCAGCAGCAGCAGCCGCCGCAGCAGCAAGAGCAGCCGATGCGGCAGACCAAGTTAGTTGACACGCTTGACCCCACAGTGCTGAACCTTTTGGGAGCTTCGCAGCGCGAACAGCAGCAGCACTGTGCGCAGCAGCAAGCACGGCAGCAGTTCAGCGGCGCAGCAAGTGCTGAGACCGCTGCATTGGCCGCTTCAGCGCTGCAGAAGGTGGCTTTCTTCCAAAAGCATTTGTTGCGCAAGGCCTGCTTGGCTGGCCTTGCTGCTGGACCTGCTGCTGCTGTTCCAGCCTGCTCTGCCACCGAGAGTGGTTCCAGCCATACTTTGGGGCAACAACAGCAGCAGCTGCAGCAGCAGAATGCTTTGCTGTCTGTCAACTGCAGCAGTAGCACCTCGGCCGGTAGCGCTCTTTCGCCTGGATCAGGGAACACAGGCGGTGCGGCTGGAACCGAAAAGTTGTCTATGTCAGGAGGGGCGAGTGTGGGGGCAGCAGGTGGTGGGGGCGGGTGCAACGCGGACCTGCTGCAGCAGCTGTTGCGGAAGAAGGAGTTGAAGCGACTTGAATCTATGCAGCAGGCACTGCAGCAGCAGCAGCAGCTCTCAGTTTTGGCGACTACGCATCTGCAGCTGCACCAGCCGCTGCAGGATCCACGACACTTGCTTCTGCGGCAAGAACAGCAGCAGACGCAGCAGCAGCAGCAGCAGGGGCAGCTTGAGCAGCTTGTGAAGGTTGAGCAACAGAGCCAAGGGCAGCATGGCGAGTGCTTGCCACAGCATGTGCAGCGGCAGCTTCGGTCGCATGACGAATCGCAGCAGCAGCAACAGCTGCAGGTGGTCTCGCGGCTGGGACAGCAGCGACTGCATCAGCTGCCAGCCCAGCAAGCACAGGCTTTGACACTGCAGTTGGATCAGCTGAAGCAGGAGCAGCGGTTGGCGCTGCAGCGGCAGCTTCTGGTCATGGCGACTCTGAGGGGCAGCCCACGTGCCGCTGTTGTTGCTGGTGCTGTCGCTGGTGCTGGTGCTGTGGCTGGTGCTGGTGCCGGTGCCGGTGCCAGTTCTGGATCCGTCGCCGAAACCAGTGCTGGAGCGGGTGCTGGTGCTGCTGACGCTGGTGTCGGCGATGCTGCTGATGGCGATGCTGCTGATGGCAATGCTGCCGACGGAGTTGTGGATTTCAAGTCGGCGTCTGTTTCCACTGCTCGCCACACTTTGGACGCAGACCTTCCAGTCGCAGCCTCACAGTCTGGAGGAGTGGCAGGCATCGCCATTGCATCCTCCGCCCCTCTCATTTCCAAAACTGGCAGTAATGTTGGTGATTGTGACGCTGGCGCTGGCGCTGGCTGCGATGATGATGGTGGTGGTGGTAATGGTTGTGGTGGTGGTGATGGTAGTGGTGATGGTGGTGGCAGCGGTGGTGGCAGCAGCAGTGGTGGTGGCATCGGTGGTTGTGGCGGTGGCGATGGTGGTGGTGGTGGCGGCGACGACGGCGGTGGTGGTGGTGGTGGCAGCGGTGGTGGCAGCAGCAGTGGTGGTGGCATCGGTGGTTGTGGCGGTGGCGATGGTGGTGGTGGTGGCGGCGACGACGGCGGTGGTGGTGGTGGTTGTGGTGGTGGCTGTGACAACGATGGTGTTGTTGCCATTCGAGGCAGTGTGGCGGCTCCAAACATGGCAGCACCACTGGAGGTTGGGACAGCATCAGCTGTCAGTGTGCTGGGCAGCACAGTGGCAGCAGATGATGCACGCGCGGTTGCAGCCACGGCCGCGGCCGGCAGTCCAGGGGTGCAGGAATGCACCCCTGGACTGGAGTCGCTCCGGGCTCCCAACACCAGTGTAAGACGACGTCTGGGAGCTTCAGGAATGCTCAGTGGGGGTGAAAAGGAAGAGTTGGGGCACAGAAGGGGACGGAGAGCCCAGGCAGAGCCGTGGGCGACTATCGGTCGAGGAGGCATTGGCGAAGGCGGGGGAGGGGGGGAGTTGAGAGTGGGTGGGTGTGTTTCGGAAATGTTGTTTGCCGACAACGATCCAGAGGACTTTCTGCCACGGGCTGGTCTGGGCACGGGAGTGGGAACGGAGTGTGAGGGTTCAGAGGCGGCAGTGTCGCAGCCTATGCTGCGGCGGGCCAAATGGCCCGATGTTGAAGAAGAAAGAAGCCCGATGTTGAAGATGCGGGCGGACGTTGGAGACGCTATGCAGCCGAAACAGCAGCCCCAGCCACAGCGCTCGCAGGGGAAAGCGTTGGAGCAATACCAGCAAGACGAGCGGCAGGAGGGGCAGCACACTATGGAGGTGGAGCAAGATCACCAATGGCCAGAAGCGCAGCGGCTGCAGGAGGAGGAGGGGGAGGAGGAGCAGCAGCAGCAGCAGCAGAGGCAGAAAGCGCAGGGCTGTGAGAATCAGGGGGACGACCAGAGTCACGGGCAGCAGCAGGGATCTGACGTGAAGTCGATCATGGCCGAGGCGATGATGATAGTGCCTGGGAGTGCGCAGCAGAGTGATGACATGTTTGGACTCTTCTTTCGACAGGTGTGTGCTTGCTCTGCGTCTTGCCTCTGCAGTGTGCAAAGCAACGAGGTCATTCCCTCACCCTTTCTGCCCTCTCATCCTCTTCCCTCCCATTTTACTCTCCTAGACCATGCCCCCCCCCCGCCCCCGCATTCGGCTCGTCTGCCCATCTCCACTCTCCTTGCCCTCCTATCCCNTGGTTGTGGCGGTGGCGATGGTGGTGGTGGTGGCGGCGACGACGGCGGTGGTGGTGGTGGTTGTGGTGGTGGCTGTGACAACGATGGTGTTGTTGCCATTCGAGGCAGTGTGGCGGCTCCAAACATGGCAGCACCACTGGAGGTTGGGACAGCATCAGCTGTCAGTGTGCTGGGCAGCACAGTGGCAGCAGATGATGCACGCGCGGTTGCAGCCACGGCCGCGGCTGGCAGTCCAGGGGTGCAGGAATGCACCCCTGGACTGGAGTCGCTCCAGGCTCCCAACACCAGTGTAAGGCGACGTCTGGGAGCTTCAGGAATGCTCAGTGGGGGTGAAAAGGAAGAGTTGGGGCACAGAAGGGGACGGAGAGCCCAGGCAGAGCCGTGGGCGACTATCGGTCGAGGAGGCATTGGCGAAGGCGGGGGAGGGGGGGAGTTGAGAGTGGGTGGGGGTGTTTCGGAAATGTTGTTTGCCGACAACGATCCAGAGGACTTTCTGCCACGGGCTGGTCTGGGCACGGGACTGGGAACGGAGTGTGAGGGTTCAGAGGCGGCAGTGTCGCAGCCTATGCTGCGGCGGGCCAAATGGCCCGATGTTGAAGAAGAAAGAAGCCCGATGTTGAAGATGCGGGCGGACGTTGGAGACGCTATGCAGCCGAAACAGCAGCCCCAGCCACAGCGCTCGCAGGGGAAAGCGTTGGAGCAACACCAGCAAGATGAGCGGCAGGAGGGGCAGCACACTATGGAGGTGGAGCAAGATCACCAATGGCCAGAAGCGCAGCGGCCGCAGGAGGAGGAGGGGGAGGAGGAGCAGCAGCAGCAGCAGCAGAGGCAGAAAGCGCAGGACTGTCAGAATCAGGGGGACGACCAGAGTCACGGGCAGCAGCAGGGATCTGACGTGAAGTCGATCATGGCCGAAGCGATGATGATAGTGCCTGGGAGTGCGCAGCAGAGTGATGACGTGTTTGGACTCTTCTTTCGTCAGGTGTGTGCTTGCTCCGCGTCTTGCCTCTGCAGTGTGCAAAGCAACGAGGTCATTCCCTCACCCTTTCTGCCCTCTCATCCTCTTCCCTCCCATTTTACTCTCCTAGACCATGCCCCCCCCCCGCCCCCGCATTCGGCTCGTCTGCCCATCTCCACTCTCCTTGCCCTCCTATCCCCATCCTCCTTCTCTCCCTCTGTCTGTCCGTCCGTCCGTCCGTCTCTCCTTCCCTCCCTCCGTCCTTGCCAGCTTGCGCTGTCCGTCCGTCTCTCTCTCTCCGGCCGTACGTCAGTCCATCCTTCCCTCCCTCCCTCCCTCCTTCCTTCCCTCCCTCCCTACCTCCCTTTCCCCCCAATCCCCCACCTCTCCGTCTGTCTGTCTGTCCATCTGTCTGCTGTGGGAAGTCGATTGTACGCTTTGGTTCAAATCAAACTCCTGTCTCTAGGTGGGCGGTCGAGCATTCAGACAGTCCACGCACGTGAACTTCTGTGTGTGTGTGTGTCAAACGTGTGTCTAAGTTCAAGACACCCTACAAACTCCTGCCCCGGCCTGCCCACTCCTACCGTCTCCTGTGCTCTTGCCCGTGTCCCTCCTCAGGGTGGCTGGTGCCGTTCCAGTGGAGGGCATTGGCTGTGATCATCTTCAGGGTTCTGGGGTTATGGGGCACCTGGTAGGGTGGTCAGGAATTGTCAGTGACTTCAGCAAGTTCTGCCAAGCAGCCTGTTAGTGCCAGCAATCCGAGCTGTGGTCGGTGTTTCTGTCCATTCGTGGGGGATGGGGGATTTTCGATGCGGCCCTTTTGTGATTTTGAAGTGTCTGCGGGATAGGATCTCGCTGTCGCGAGCTCAATCTTTGCGCCTTTGACTCCTGTTCGGTGGAAGACTGAAGGGAAGGTCAGCTGTCGCCTTTAGAACTAGGTCTTGTTCCAGAACAGCTACCGGACTTGTCACACGACATGGAGCCTGTGTGGCCGTTCCTCCTCGGAGACGCAAGGCCAGGACTGCCTCGTTTCGTCGCACACCGTTCGTTTGTACCTGAACCAGTGTACGTTGGGTTACTTTCAGACGCGATGCGCACGCTGTTGGTACATCCCTTGGTGGCGTCGTCACCATCCCAAGCACCATCGGCGACTTTGGCAAGTCTGCCCGACCCGTCCTCCAGCCCGGCTCCGGCCAGTGCTGTCCGTTTTCCCCTTTCGTTTCTTGTGCACGCGTGGATCGAGAACAATCAGGGCCTCTCTCATCGTCCCGTTTTCTGAAGGCGGGACAGGACTGGCGTCAAGTCATGGGCATTCGATGGGTTTGCTCGGCCCGCATGGGCATGCGCTAGTGCCCTTGAGTGCTCCTTTTTTTTTGGTATGGGTTTGTCTGCTTAGGGTGTGAAGCTGTCTCTTCTTGTTTTTCCTGGCTCTTGCTCCTGAACTTTCTTTCGGTCCCCTCTACCGCCCTTGTTTTGGTGCTTTTCAGGATAGCGTAATATTTGGAGATGCTACTGGCGAACTCCCAAGCTTTCCAAGCTGCTCGCTGACGGACAAGTGGACCGACTAGCAGGAGCTGGTGCGTGTGAGCCACCTCCGCTGGCTTGGCAGGCGGGAGGCTTCACCAGTATGGCCTGCCTTGGCAGGGGGGATCGGGGGAGGAGTGGAGAGGGTCGTTCTGGAGATGCAGCAGACTTGGGGATTTGTGGGTACGAATAAGTACTTGTTTCAATGATGTTTGTTTCTTGTCGTGTTCGGCGGTTGTTTCCACGGACAGGTGTGGTTGGGATGTCTGTGCCGTGTGCGATTTGTGACAGACGCAACAGTCACACCCTGTGGGTGGTAACACAGCGGGTCACTGCTCACTGCCTCTGCCAATGTACTGGAGGGTTGCCAGTTTGGGCCACCATACCTTAGAGGTTTTGGAAAAGAGATCCTATTTATGGTGTGCCCTGCTCACATAGCAGACATGTATTCACATACCTGTCGCACCACTCAATTTGCCTTCATGTATGCGTAGATCATTTTGCTGGACACTGTTGTTGTTGCATCGACAAGGGCTGATTGCGGCATCGACCGCATTTGTTCAAAGTTACCCCCGCTCGCATTGTGGAGTCTGTACAGAAAATGATAGATGTGCATGTTACTGGAGTGAAAGGCACAAAGACTTGCTTGCATGGTCTGCTGGCAACCCAACATCAATGCTTGCTCTGCAAGGTGATGCTTGTGCCATCACCTGATGTTTCCAACGTTATTGATGGTGTGGCCGGTGTTTGCTTGCTGCTACCTGCTGCGGCAAGATTTTGCTGGCAGCCACTGCCGGCTGCTCTTCAGGAAATGGAGAAACCCCCCTTAGACATGTTGTGCGTGCGAGGAAACGAGGGAAGAGACACCGCGTGATAGAGAACACTGGGCGACGTGTGTTGGTGTACGTGCCACAGGCACATAGTGACCTCTGGCCTCGTTGCACACTTACCACACTGACGCAGACAAGTGACCATGGAGGCCCTGCAACCAGCTGTTCCATTGTGGGGGAGATGCAAGAGTGCTGCAGCGGAGCTGTGTGAAGAGTCGACGCCATGACAAGTGCAAGAGAGGCATTGGGAGCAGTTGTGCTTCTCTTATATCTATCACAGCACATTGCCTGCTCGTTTGTGAGCAGTCGTCGTTTTTGTCGTAGTTCTTGGTACTATTTTATGGGGGGCCGGGTGCTGCTGGACTTTCGTCCGACAACTCACCTAATATGTTTTCTTATTGTTTGTAAAGTGGTTCCGCATACTGCCGACCTCGTGGGCCTCGTCACCCAACTCTCACCAAGACTGTTCATTGCTGCATTTTTTTTCACAGTTTTTACCAACTTCCGTGACTAGCTTTAGAATCCATTGCGTGTCTTCGCCAATGCTTGCCTCCCTCTTGCTGTTCTTTACTGCGGTAGCAAGCTATGTGACTACCTATTGGTATCTAAAACAAGCTACGGAAGTAGAATAACGGAGTGACCTGATGTCCGTTGATCCCAAGACCGCGGACGCGGCAACCGCCCACAAGCTGTCAGATCTGCGACAGCCACTGCCATGCTGTCCTTCTCTGCTCTACCTTCAAAGGCAGAGTGCTCTTTGGCCCTAGCAGCTACTGCATTTTCAGCAACAACTGGGCAAGCCTTTCTGGCGGGTCTCCAGCTGTGCAGCAGTGGGTGCTGCAAAAATCGCGTTCGCAAATGGCAGCTGGTTGCAAACAGCAGCCGCTGATCGCCGCCTCTGCATCAACAGCGGGTTGCACCTCCTTGCAGCAGCAAATTCAGCAGTGCCAACACTGCGTGCACAAAGGGACAGCAGCAGCCGGTGTGTGGCGCCGTCTGCAACAACAGGCTGTCACAAGCAGCACGAGCCCGTCCTGACAGCCGCGGGCACCTCTCTACACAGGATGAAAGGCAATGTGTGGCAGAATACATGAGACAAATGAGTGCATTGAGTGTAGTCCTAGTGTACTTTTACATGGTGACCGAGCGCATTTGTCACATACAACAGCCCCGTGCACTGAGGACCTTCATGTGAAGAGAATTGTTTGGCCATGTATGACAAAAAACAATGTGTAATTCTACACATGAGACAAACAAACACACTTGGTATGCTCTTAGTGTACTTTAGTATGGTGAATAAACACACTTGCCACATACACTAGTGTCACACATTGGAGTTCTTAACAAGACGTTTTTTGGCCATGTAAGACAAAGGTACACTTTTTCCATACATTATAGAGGGAGTACAGGGATGAGTGCAAGGGACTCTCTTTGAAGAGAGTACATTCAAGGCATACACTAAAAAACCAGTGTATGAAATGGCAGCAATAAACCATGTCTCACCTCTTGTGGCACTTCACCTTTCTTTCGCTCCAATGGCCTACTACATGGCATATCTACTCTTTCTCCTACTGAGACTGTCACCTATTTTTGGTGCCAGATATGGGCTCGCCTTTCCCTTGCATTGGGTTCGTTACAGTACATGACCTTGGATCCACAATCAATTGGTCCATGTTTCTCTCTACTTCCCAACTTTGTAGGAAGTACCATCTCTGGAGGAAACATTTAGTGGCTTTTCATCGTCTACTCTTCCCCTTTCTTGTGTGTCCTTACATTCACGTTGATGAGATGTGGCAGAATAGAAACCCCATTGGGAGGAATATCCATTCTCCATCTTGTTCGTGGATCCTTGTTTTTTTCTGGCCTCCATCTCCTCACCAGTGAAGGTCTCAATCGTTGAGGTTATGTCAGAGGTCCCGTATATCCACTGCCACACAATTAATTGGAGCATGATAATCTCCACCAACACAACATTCTTGGAGCATCCCTACATCACGCATTCCACATTCCATGATGTGGACTTGTCAAAACCACATGCTTATGTGACAAAATTCTCGTTCATGGGGCATGATTCAATTACACACGACATCTGCCGCAAGGTGGGCTTATCTCAACATCGTACCAACACATTAGATTTCTATGAAGCACCTTTTTTACTCTATACATGTTGTTTCAAGGCCCGATAAGAACCTTGGATTCCTCCCTCTTTAGCTTTCACATGCTCCAACTACCTATTACGCTCTGGCACAAGCTCATAAGTTTTGTTGTTTTCTTTTGTGTCCTCATCACAGCCACCCAGGAGGAGAGGCTTGCACGATTTCTCATAAGGAGCTATTAAAACAGGAAACTCTACTCATGTTGAACCATATGAAGTGTCAAATATGTAATAAGAGATATCAGGACCTCCTTCGTAGTCATGGAGGTCTTGTGCTCTACCATCCCCCTCTCTTGTAATGGTTCGGATGCAGATGAGCACTCAACTAAGTAGATTCCCGTTGCACCCCTCAGCCCTCGTTGACTGCACAAGTGAATGCATTGTGTAGCCATTAGGTAACGTAGTTCCCATGGGCTGTTTTCCAGAGCCTCATACGTATCAACAGCTACACATGTAGTTCCCAAATTGTGTTGGGAATGTCTGCTACCATGGAGCCTTCTCTTCTTGTCAATTCCTCAATGTTTTTCCTTTGTTTTAACACTTCCCTCTGTTTTCTTTCTCATCTTATTATGAGTCCTCTGCTACCTGGTAAGAAGACGAGTACTGCTCATATGAAATGAACAATTCGGGCTCTTTTTCAAGAACTCAACCGTGTTCAAATGGTGTTGATGCCACTGAGTCTTTAGCCAATGGTGTTCATCTAACTTGCTCTTGCCACCAAATTGCTCATTATCCTGACTGCGTGCTGATCAGGTTAGAGATGGGAAGCTCTTCTTTCCGACATGCTCTTGCTCATGGCTTGTTTTGAGTGTTTGATGAGCTACAAGTGCTATATCATAGATGCGTCTTTGGCGGGCTCTAGCTCTGCGGCCTGTATTCTTGGCCTTCTTTGTGCTGGTACTTGTGCGGACTTGCCACACATGTTAAGGTTCACAGTATGAACCTTGTGTTGCTTCTTAGGCTACAACCCTTGCTTTGTCTCATGATTGAACACACTAAAGCAATTGAACCTTCTTAGCTCTATAAGATCGTGGTCTTCCTTGTGGCTTCTAGTCCCCTCCAGCATGAAGGATGATATGTATTTCTTTGTGGCAAAGCTGTTTTTAGCCACCTCTCATACAGGAAGGACGGAACAAGAAAGACGTGTATCCTATAACGTTAATGTCATCTTAACTGGTTGATTTGCTTTACCGTCTTGCTTTTCCTTGCACTTTCCTTGCTGAAGAATATACCTTTAAATCGTGCAAAATCTACTCCTTGTGAGCGGTTACAAATTTATTGCTTGTTTAGCACCATGGCAATTTGTATTGTTGCGGATTATCTCCTCACAAGTTTTGGAAGGAATGCAAGGATTATACTTTATGCCTATGCTATAGGTTGGCACATCATAAGACCTGGGGCTACCGGAACAAGACCTCCTTGTGGTTGCTTCACTATTTCCATGTTTAGTAGTATTTTATCCATCCTTTCTTGCTGTTGCATGCCTTCGCAAGTAGATGTGGTTGATGGCACGAGTCAAACGATGATAGTATCTAGTATTGCAAGAGAAATTGTCTCTTGTGGTAGATCTATACATGGCGCCTGTATTGCATCCTATGTTCTAACGCATGTAGTTGTACAATTGCTTCAGCAATGTAACTTGTGGCTGAAGCTCAAGTATGCGATTAGTGCCACACATATACATTGATCTTACTAGCATGGGAGCTCCTGTGTGCCAATTTGCCGCCATGTACTTTCTTTCTTAAAAGCATGGCTTTTTACCATTCCTCATTGACCAGTGCCATGAGGTACGGGTCCTTGTGCTAAGAAACAAACTTGTGTAACAGCTCGTGCCAGTTGTACTCCTGATTGATGCATTATGCCAATATGCATAGATATTGTCAATAGCACATTTCTTTTTGATGCAGTTGCCCAGAATTCGAGGATTAGAGAAGGAGTTTTGGTTAAATCTTCTGTTCATCTGGTACAAATGATATTGAAATTGTTAAATCTGAGTTTCACAATCTTGTCACTTCCTTTTCAGGGTAAGAAGGACAAGTCGCTCATAGATTAACTGTTGTCACTAGTTTCGGGTCACACATTCAGATGCTTCATGTGCTTTCGCCTCCTACTAATGTTGTATACCTTTTACCCCATGCTGCATTGTTTGGCATGCAGTTGCCACTTGAAGCGTGTACCTTGACAACATCTCTTCCCGCTAGCTTTACCACATACATGCTACCTCTCAGTCCCATGGACAAATCCAAATACAAGGATGGATAAGATGTTACATTACATAAAGCACAGTTGTTTATCTCCAACGTACAGTCCTTTTCTTTGACGTATACAAGTTCACAGTCCCTTTAGACATCAACACTAAACTCAAGTAGAGAATATGAAGGCTGTCTTCCCTCTATGTTAACGTTGTCATTATTGATCTTGATGATGGTATGATTCCAGTGCTTTTATACCATTATGGGATTTAGAGCACAAGCAAGAATGACCAACTGCCTTACCGTAGAGTCTACACTACAACAATCAGGTACATTACAGTCACAAGATCTTCTACGTGTCAAGAAATCATGTCTTGGAAACTAAGTGGACAATATCACAGGAGAAAATAGTATAATGAAATATTGTTCAAAGTAGTAAGTAAATTTAAAATACTAGTATGAAGAAAAACATGTACACACAGTTAGATCTTTGTTCTATTGTAGATTGTGGCCGTAAAGTGGGACGCAACTTCTTGCTAGGTCGTAGAGGCGGTTCAAGCAAGGGCATTGGCGTAGCCACTATCTCAACACACATTGGCAGGCCTTGTCAGATATACATGAGGCTTTGAGGTATTGATCTCCTTCCAGGCAAGCAGATGTTACCAAGCTTACAAGGGTCTTGAAGGGATCATCAGTATTATCCACCATCCATACTTGCACATAAGTGCTAGGCCTACAGGGATCTTAGAGGGTATCCAACAAAGTCTTTGTAGTTTGGACGTACTGATAGTCTAATGATACTAGAGATGTTGCGAACAAATAGGATCCTCGCCCTTCATGCTTGATGCCCTGGAAAGTTAATCACGTGAACAAGAAGCTTCTTTCAATTCGTTCACTTCTATTGCCACCTCTCTCTCTTGATTTGGAGAAACTTCCACCTAGTGAAACATTCTTTCAGTTTTTGGCACTTACTAGCACCTTCATTGCTCTAGGGGAAGCTTCCACCTTGAGAAAGATTCTCTAGGTCTTCAGTTGAAGCTTCACATGAAAGTTGCTTTCTCCTCAGGCTTTCCTCTCGGGATTTTTTATGTGTCCATGATACGATATCAGGCCTGTTGATCAAGATCCACCTAGATCTTATACAAGACAATCCCATGCACATAAGATGTTGTACGCATTGTATATGGGAGTCATGATGATGCAGAGTCTACTTGTTTAGGTTGCCTTCTACTTGTTCAGTCATCGGCCGACCTTCATAAGCTCAAGGCCTGTGCAGTTCTATGCAAGTATCAGCTTCCAAAGGCATGTGATCTCTTCATGCACATGCTTGCATGCAAAGTTCTTTTCACACCATTCAAGATTATCCACCAGAGAAAACAAATGTCTTTCTAGGTGGAAACTCTCAATTGAGCCACATCCGGTAGATCCACAGAAAAATCCTTAAACTTTCTCATTTTCTAACTAAATCATCACCAGATTCATGCTAAAGCAGTTTATCAGCACATTCATCTCTCACTCTAATAAAGAGTATGCTCCAATAAACAATTATGGGCTCATGACCCCGAGCAACCCGGGTTTGTATGACTTATGTGGCGCATATGAATATCATCCTCGATGATACCACTATTGATGTTTGAGATTATAGAGAATAAATCCTAATAATCTAAAAGATGGAGACCAAGCCAACCAAATGGTTCATGGACAGTCTTTTGTTTGTACTTCCTAATGGGAAGCTAACGTCCACCTTGTGCACAGACACGTTCTCTTACTCGAAGCAAAGGACAGGAAGGCAGGTCACAATAGCAGCAAGAACACATACTCTAGAAAGTTTAACAAGGAGTGACTGGGTTTGGACACCAATTGAAAAGGTAGATTTTGTCTACCATGCCAAACCTGCCAAGTTTGTGGTGGTTGGGAATGACAATTTGGTGCCAAGTGGATGGCAAACGTTCCGTTAAGGTGGAGGTTGTGGTGGACAGTACGAGGATTTTCCGTGTTATCAATAATGTGTATTATGTTTCCAATGTGGCTTATGTTTTGACCATGAGCCGTTCCATGACATAGTGGTGTGAGGTGTGCTTCGGTAAGAAAGATATAGTAACCTGACTTGGGGTATTACATGTCATAAACGTTTCTACGGTATATTACATAAGGGATAGTCAATTGTCACACCTACGCTCCACGGGAGGTTTTTTAATCCACCGAACCCTATCGCTAAATTCATTAAATAAAGCTAATCTAACAAATACAAAAGATATCGGGCATGGTGTGCAGGAAAGTTGGATTCCATATGCCTCAACAAAGGCAGCTTGAATGAATGCATGAGGTAAAGTGACTCTTCTACGTGCGCCTCCCATGCTTGTAAGGAAATGCACACCAAAGACCAATGTTGCACTCAGAAGCAAATGCTCAATGTTACAAATGTCATAATTTCACGCAAGTGTCTACATCAATTAACTATTCCACAATCCATCTGGTCCCTTCTAATGCTGACTTAAACAAGAAGTATCGACTCACATAGCTTGTGGTGACTGGAGGGCACATGCTTCATTTGACAAGTTGTAAAAAGAAAGACATGAACCTGAGCGACAGTGAAGAATTGTTTGAACCATGTTCCAGCACGGACGACCTGTTGTACTTGGAAATAGCTGAGTTCCATCTTCAAGCCTCACTCCGGCCTTGTTTCACTTGAACATGTCACACTAACAACTGTAAAAGCAGTTTGTCGAGAATCCACAGTCCCAAGTCCAAAGGCCATCGTCACCACCCACAACGAGGTTGCAGAGACTTTTTAGAAGCAGGTGTTGAGCAAGAGGTAGAACCATAAAGATTATTGCAGAAGAAGGGCTCAGTGAGGGCCTACGCTCAATCCGCAATGCTCTACACTTTGCACAGAGGAAGGTATGGATTCTTTTTTTCATTAATGGATGTTCACAATGATCAAGTGAGGCCCAAGATAAAGGTAGCCCTTGCTACAAAATCTTAGAGAGAATGATGTATTGAGCACCTCCTAGGTGGAGTGGAGATTAGTAAGACTTGATCTTTAAGACTTCAAGTGGATAGGGTCCAAATGGATGGCGCTTCAAACTGTGGCCGGCAACAATGTGCTTGGAGGAAGGAATCATAGGATTTCTGTGCATTATCTGAGTGGCTCTACTCATCGTATGATCCTCTTCACCAAAAGCTTTCTATCAATCAGTAGAATTTATAGCTCCATCAAGGACATGGACCTGCACAGGCACACAAAGGTACAAACATGCGCACACAAACACGTGCATGCACATCCATGTGCATGCGCTCTCATAGACACAAACACACATACACACACACACACACACACACACACACACACACACACACACACACACACACA
>SZWC01013095.1:43023-80824 GCA_023375785.1 Penium margaritaceum
CACCCACACACACACACACACACACACACACACACACACACACAAACACACACACATACATGTACACACACATACAAACACAAACATACAGTTTTTCTCATCCTCATGCCAAGAAGAAGTAACACCCACACTCCTGCATGCTGTTCTATCTACTCAAAGACTACATATGTTGCATCTTGACCATGAACCCGCCTGTCTTCCTCCATTCATGTCCCTTTATGTTTTTGACACATGACAAGAACATGATCATCCACAACATTCATCACTCAAAGGTTTTTCCTGTACGTCTTTGACTCTCATGGATCCTCCCACAATGAGTAACAAGAAACTGCCCAAAGACAAACTCCATTGACCATGGTAAAACTGGAATGAATTGAACCATACATCTTGTAATGATCTTGAATATACTCCGTATTTTCTGCATCCAGTAAGAATGAAACTAAGTGCGTCAGTTCCAAAGAAAACTCCTCTTGCATTCTTGTAAGGCGATTGTTCATCAGTCCTTTTTTGGTGTAAAATAAATGTGGAGGAAATCCCTTTTCCGATTGTTTACAGCAGGCAAAAGAAGGATAGTCGCTGACCGTTGCTTAATTGAGTGTGGACGCTCATTGACTGCAATTCGATCAATGAGTGCTTGTGGTTGGTCGACAAGCGCTTGCGGTCGTTGCACTCTTCTTGTTCCGTAAAAAGCAGAGGAACAAGCTCGTCCTTTGCAGCACTTAGACACTTCACAACACAATTGTACTTCGTCCAAACATCACAGTTACATGCAAAACAAATCTTACAAAGAAGTATAAAGATATGGCTGCTTGCTCCTCTTCCTCTAGAATGACAAAATAATGCAGAATTTTCACATTGTCAATACTTGCGCACAAGGCCATGAATTGCAGCAAAATTGTGAAAGTTATTGCCACGTTGTCCACGTGGCAATGATGGTTGTGTTCATCTCTTTTAGCCTAACCCATGATTCTATTATCTATCCGAGTAGGTTCTATTTCATTTCTTTGAACATGAACCGCATGAATGGGTTGTCCTTAGATTTCTCGGTCATCAACTGTGAGAGTGTTTCCGTTATGTATGCCTTGAAAGGGCTCTGTAGTCCAACACGTTAGATTTTCACACGACCACAGCAAAGGCTGCGGAGGCCTTGCTATTGTGCTAGGACCTTTTCATGCTCAGCTGGACTTGTACAAACTATACAAACAAAAGTACAAAGCACAAGGAATAAACCATTTTTTTTGTGTGTGGGAAATTTGACTGTACTATAAAAAAACACGTGCAAGTATAGAGATGTTAAGTACACGTCTCATAGCAGCTTATGTACAGCAACGTGCTCTGACTCTGTTCCTGGCTCGGGCTAGGTGCAACGCCTTGCCAGGCTCCCAGCCTTGTGATAAGTGTCTTGGCGTGTCTTGCAGGTTGATATGCCTTCAGGAAGTCTGGGCACCTCCCAGCCAAGCTGGCATAACTGCCAGGCTCATTAGGTCGACGGAGGAGAACTCCAACATGATCCGGATCTGAGCACCAACTCAGAAGGCTGACTTACAAGGGTGATGATGGTAGCTGTCGCTGAGGTAGTCGAGAATGATGAGTTATAGTAGTGGCAGCTACTGGCCTCCTTTTATACTGCTGCTCAGGCTTGTACCATAGGTGGCGGTCCCAGCAGTCCCAATTGTAGTGGTGCCAATGGTCCCCGTTGCTTCATCATAGGTAGTGGTCCCGACGGTCCCAGATGCTGATGTAGTAAAGCGCATTTCAATGTCGGAGGCCTCGCCGATGATGTAGACATTACAGTACAAGGTTGTGCATGTGTTAGGGGACCTTGCTGCTGCCTCTACAATACTGGATAGCAGCCTCGTAAGGCTGCTTGCCCCAAACTACCTCGTGTGAGGCACTTTCCAAGTTTTCTAGTGTTGGACAGCAACCTCGGCTAGGTGGTAGAGGTTTTTCTTCCGCGATGCTGGACCAACTGTATACGTCCGGGTCATGAACACGACCATTTGGACTAGAAACCAGATATTCTTCCACTTGTACAATGGAAAAAATCCCCTTGGGCAATGTCCTGGTAAACCACTGAACAAAGTCGTAACTTGCTGTAGAAGGCTCCCAATCACAATCCGACTGTGCCAAGCTAAAGCATAAATCTAGTGCAGTTATCGCTGTATTCCAACACTCCCCCTTGATTGGTGCATTGGTGATTATCAGCACATTTCACCCCCAAAATCACTCAAGAGCAAAGAAGTCAATGATTTCTTCGGTTTCCATGAACCTCGGTTTGATGAGATGGGTGTGTGCTTCCTCGTCGAAGTTGTAAGGCACCACAATGAAGTTGGAGAATTTAATTGGGCATAAGAAAATTGGATCCTCCTTGATTCCAGCTTCCAAGTGTTAAGGAACGGTTTTCTGGATCTCTCCATGAGCTTGTCCGGACATGTGGTCTGCTCCATAAAAATTGTGGAGACTTGGAGCACCCCCTCTATGTATGACCATGTTTTTCTCATGCATTTTTTCAAGTCGCGGCCTCTCCTCCTTTTCTTCTCTAAGGTTTGGTTTCTCCAAGCTCGTAGGATGCTCCTTGGAGACTCCTGCTGCGATTGAGGTGTCCAAGGTTGTCGTCTGCTGCTCTTTGACGTGCCAGCTCGCTGTAGGAAATTCCAGTGAAGATTTCCTTTGTTGGAAAGGATGAAGGCACGCTGGCAGAAGAGTGATGATGGCCAGAAGTTAGTTTCCGACCCTCTGCTCACATAGAGGTGGAGTGGAGAAGGCCGTTTTTGCAAGTCTGCAGCTCATTTGGTTGGATGCGCACGCACTGCTGTGATTCTGGGTCGGCTATTGGAATTCACCACTAGTTTGGAGATGGTCACCTGTCCTTGTCTCCCCCTCAGAAGCACGTTTTTTTCTCAGGAGTTTGTCGCTCAGAGAGAATTTGCTCTTGTACCTGTTTGTAGTCACGTACCTCCCCTCTCGCACTTGATACTTCGCGCAAAATCTGTGAATCATGCAAGCAAGGTCGTTCCATCGATTTCCACCGGTAGTTGATATTGTTGTAGTGCAAGAAGATTTTCTGGCTGGGAGTGGTTGCGCTAGAGGGGAGAATTTGGCCGCTCGCTTCGTTCTGTGTGCAGCCGCAAACATTCGCTCACCTGCTCCTCTCTCCCTCTTGCTTTTGCGTTCTGCACTACTGCAAAGCTTTTCACCGCTTCCACCGGTCGGGGGACGCTGTGACCGTTGTGGGCTTCCGCAAGCTTTGAAGTAACCGGCATAGAGGTCAAATCCATGCTGACTTTTGCTGCCGCGGTGAGTGCACATACTGCTGCATCATCAGTTTGCCCCCATGCGTTGTTCGCCACAAAAATCGGCTGCATTGCTTTTGGGTGCCTGCTGCTTCTTGTCCTCTTTCCTGCAGATCGAGGGCAAGCGGACTTGCAGCTTCCGCATTGGAATGCTGCGGATTCAGCAGTGCCCAGTGCCCTCGCTCTAGCGAGTGAACAGTTACTCGTGAGAGCAAGGGACTGTGAGCCGCGACCTTGACGTTGCGTCATGACTGTGCCATTTGGTGTCCGCTTCGCGGAATTCTTGTGCGAGCGGTCGGCCGCATTGTGCTGAAGTTGCTGCTTTGGGTGATGTTTGCCCGCGCCAAGGGTACTGTCAACCGGATTTTGTAAAATGAAGTCCCGTAGAAACAGTTGCGGAAAAACTTCCACCAAATATTTTCTAGCTCCTGCTGGGAGTGGTTGCACCTGCCTGATATGGGAAAAAGTCAGCAGTATCATCAGATGTTGCTGAATCTGATGATGCTGCTGACTTTATCCCATATCAGGCAGGTGCCTCTTTAAGGACGAATGGTAGTGGGCCTCCACTTTTGCCAGGTTTGAGTGCAATGTCATTGGTGCACCACTCACTTGAATTTTGTGCAAATTTTCAGATTCTTTGCCCATTCCTTAAAGAATCTACTGCTTGCTGCCTGCTCCCATGTTGCAAACTGCACCAATGGCCTGATTGTTAGGCGACGTGTATCCAAGGTGGCCGAGGCGCAGAGTGATGGTGCCCATAAGAGCTTGAATGAGTTTTTCCTTCTTCATTGTCACACTCCCCCTTACTGCTCCACTTGCGGCTGAATGCGCTTCATGCATCATGAAGCACGAGGGCAGGTCTTGCTCCGTGTCGAGCAATGTGGTGTGGGTGCGCATTTCAAATTCCGCGTGCCGATGAAGTTATTCCTCTGAGAAACTGCCTCGAAACAATTTGAGATGAGATCGAGATTTGGGGCAACACAATTTTTTTGAAATGAGATTGATCTCGTCTCGTCTTGTCTTGAACTCGCTCGAATGCAACCTAGCGATGTATACTTCCAGGCTCATGGGATTCACACGCGGTTGGAATATCTTGAGGTGCAAAGCACACCAGGTAACCCATTCGAATGCCAGATTTCAGATAGAAAACATCGCGTCAAGTTTCGCGACGCGACAATTCCAGCTCATATGGGACCCAGAGGTCTAGTGAGTCGCAATGAACCTATGTGTATGGAATGTTCTTCGCAAGAAGATGAACAATCGTCTATGTGGAAATTGTTTCATTACGTAATCCCCATTAGTGATCCACCCCAAACTAGATATCCAGAGTGCCCACGTGTATGCATGCATGTGCAACATCAGTTTTGACATTACAAAATGAAAGAGTAAATCAGAAATTTTGAGACACTGAAAATCTCGTCATTCAAGTTCGACATCGAGATGAGAATAATGTTTCAGCATAGAATGTAGTTCAAGATTAAGAAACTCATTCTTAATCTCAAAATGTTCAAGATGAGATCAAGATTCGCGCACAATCTCGAACGACATGCCTTATAGACAACGCACACGAAGGGTGCAACTACCGTATTGACACCTATCTTTGTCTAAAGTTCTTCTTTTTGGTTTGCCCGTGTGTTCCCTGGAATTTTACGAGTAGTATGGGCAAGTCACCCCTCAAATTCCCAGATAAGAGTATGTTGTTTTCTTATTCTTGCTCCTAGAATATTTGCTCCGAGTGAGAGCGAACGTGAGGCGCGCAGTTGCCCAAATGAGGGTAGATTTGACGGCCTCGCGTGATCAAATCTCAAACGTTCGACGGTCAAACTTTGGCTTTGTCGCTTGAGGTTACGCACTTAAGGATGTCTTGAGACTTGAACAGTGGGAAACTTAAGAAGCTACATTAGTATGGGTAGGTGGAAACAGGAGACCACTATAAATACTAAAACGGACCCAATTTTGGGAGTGAACAAAAATCACCAAAAAGACTCCTGAAAAGTAGGGGAATTTGCCTATCAGTAAGGTATAGCAAACCTTTTTGTTAAGACAAGGTGGAACCATGGTCCATCTAGGATGTGACAAGGTTACGACCATGCATCATCTAAGATGCACAAATAGGCATAAATAGGCCAAAACTAGGGTGAAACTTGAGTACATCTATGGTGATCTAGGGCATAAATCTTGTACATCTACGGCAAAACAAGGGTGCAACAAAGAACATACCCCCTTGATTTTTGAATTTGTACATACAAGTTCAACTAGGTTGAAAGCTAGTTGAAATCCGTTGAAATTTAAGCTCGAAAAACTCAAGAAGTCACATAAATAATGCAATTCAATAGCCCTGACACATTCTTTCATCAATTTACAGAGCATTAGTTCCTACATACGTACAATTAAACTTCTAGACAATAGTGACATCAATACATAGCTTGGAAAACATAGGCATCAATGATCAATAGAAAACATGTCATACACGAGACCTTGAACATGACTTGTATTGAATTCAATGGTGTCAAAATCCACCGATTCGATCAAATTGGATCACGTAAATGACTCATATCCAAAGAACCTAGTTGAAATGAAGAATCGCATGATTCATTAAATGTCAGTCATTGAATTCACAAACCAAGGGGGTAACTAGGCAACATAAAACACATAACCAGGGCACAACTAACAAAGGATCAGGGCACAACTAGGGCTTCACTATGTTGTAAATAAGACGCAACTACACTACAACTAGACGCGCTTTGAATTCGTTTATGCTGCCGTTTACCTTTGTCTTCATGTGGAACGCTCACTTCACCCCAACAGGTCATGAGTATGGTGGTGGCTTGGTGAACTCCCACGTCCCCTATTCCATCAGACTGTTGTACATCAAGTCCAATGCTGCTTTCCACTCTGCTGCATATTCTCCACTTAGAGCTTCTTCAAGAGATTTGTGCTTTGGTGGGAGACCCTTCAATAGGTATGAAAGAAGTGCTGCAAGGTGTGCCTTAGCAAATTCTGCGAGGAAGACCTCGTCCTCTTTGTAGACTGAGCATGCCGTGATGGCAAGGTTGTGCTCTATCTCATCATTCCCTTTCTACTAATCCATTTGTTTTTGCAGGAGACGTGTGAAATGCCGCTTTCTCACAGCAACCAGCAGCTGTACCTCATTTGCCGCCAGTGAACTATTATGCATCAGTTCCACTCGGACTTCATCATGTTGTACATCAACAAGCTTGTCGTCCAAGGTGGGGCGTTTAAGGTAGTGAGCATCGAGGGGCGCACACACACACATTTTCTCCTTATATGTCTAGATCCACAAAGGTGAGTGGAGCCGAGTCTGCTGCTGAATGTGCTTCCACCAATGATTTGACGTAGGAGTAATAAAAGGTTTGTAGCAGATCAGGAGTTGTTGCATGCTTGTCCTCCCAAGATGCACGTGTGAGATTCTAAAAAGACATGGCATCACAACTGATGACAGTGGACTGTGAGTCTATTTCAAAGAACTCCCAAATTTTCATGTTGGAGGCTTGGCCAATGAATAACCCCCACAATGCCTTGTCCGTCAGCTTCCTCCTTTGCTCTTTTGGCACGTGTACAAGTGTCATGTACCCAAATGTTCACAATGCTTTTATGTCTGTCTTGTCTCCATGCCAAGCCTAAAAAGGTGTTATGTCCAGCAGCGCTGTGTGTTGTATGCGATTGTACACCCAAACGGCCTGCTTAAGTGTGTAGGGTCACTAGTTGTTGTTTAGCTGTGCGCCAAGGAGCATAGACTTGAGCATCTCTTGTAGAGTGCAGTTTGCATGTTCTACAATGTCATTCTGCTATGGTGTGTAGGGTGCCAAAAACTGTTACACAATGCCCATGTCTTCAAGGCGACACATGAGATCAGAGCTAGTGAAATCTCTAGCATTGTCAAAGCTTAGAACTTGCAGCTTCTTGTTGCTCTGCCTCTCTTCCATGGCAAGCCACTTGAAAATGTGTGTAGGTGCCTGATATCTTGTCTTGAGGGTATAACTCTAGGTGAAGTGTGTTGCATCATCGATAAAGAGGAGAAAGTATCAATGACCTGAGTTCATTGTGGCCGTTGGTTGTGGTCCACAAAAATCCGTATGGACCAATTTGAGCTTGTCATAGATGTCACACTTGCTGGCAGGAGGAAACACTTGTTGTGGTAGCTTGGCCTTAACACAGTCTTTGCAAGGGTCCGGTGTGCTTTTGTTGTCATAATAATATATATCGAGTCTCTCAACCTGCTACTGCTTCTTCATTGTCTTAATCAGTTTACCTGTGGCCAAGTCTCTTGTGCCACATGAACATGTATGCACCAGTAGATTGGTGTAGACTTGCAGCTGCGAAGGGAGTCTCTTTAGCTGCTGCAGAAGGTGGGCTAAAATCAAGCTCAATCATACCATGTGGACAAAGACGTCCTTGAGCGAAAAAATCCCCTTCATGGTTCCTAAGGGTGATGTTGTCACCCCTTCTCACAATGTGAGCCCCCTTCTTCATCGGCTATCCTAATGATAGAATGTTGACTGTGTTCTCAAGGATGTAGAGAACATCTCTGAACTTCACCTGAGCTCCGTTGTATCCTGAAACTGTCACTCTGCCTTTTCCCAACACTTGCACTGGTCTGTTATTGGCAACGGTGACAAAACCTTTAGTGTTGGATTGGATATCCTGAAGGCAAGTCCTGTCAAAGGTGATGTGTGATGTACACTCACTGTCGAGGTACCACACATATGGTGAGGGAACAAGACCGCTGCTCTATACATCCGAGAGCTGGAACACGGGTGCTGAGTGATCAAACTCCTCGTTACCTCATTCTTTTCCTTTCTTTTCAGTCTTCTCCCGAGATCCTTTTTCCTTGCCTCCATCCTTTTTCTTCTCTTTTCCTTTACCTCTTGGCTTATTCCCCTTATAACCCTTGTTCCTTCTTGCCTGCTCCTCATCCGCAATCCTCTTTATGCATTCTCATTGCATGTGGCCAATCTTCTTGCAGTAGTGGCATTCCACTACAGGCCGTGATCCTAATCGCTGGCCAAAGGAGTCGTGAGTGCTAGCGTTTAGAGCAGATAAGGCTGACGAATGGAAGGATGCGGAGTTCATTTTTGGTTGGCTCTTCCACAAAAACTGAGTTGTGTTGACGTAGCCGGCAGTTGTTACAGAAAAAGATGTGTTTGGGAGCAGGCTTGCTTTGTCCTTGGCGAGCTTGCGGTTGCGTTGCTCCATGAGTAGAGTCTTACACACGTACATCTCTATCAGTTCAGCCTCTTGATTGAACTTCAGTACATGCCTTACGTTCTACCAATCGCCCTTTAACCCACTGAGAAGAAATTTCGCAAATACAGGCTCGGAGATTGGAGCATCTGTTATGGCGAGCTGTTCATGCAAGGACTTAGCTTTGTTGATGTAGTCCTCTATGTTGTCAAAGTTGCTGAGGCAGATGTGTGATAGCTTGGTCAGGAGCTGAGACTTGAAGGTGGAGTCTCCTGACATGTAGGTCTGTAGGAGTTTGGACCAAGCATGATGGGCAGGTTCAGCTGAGTTCTCAAACATCGTGATCACTTGTTGAATGCGAGGACTCAATTGATTGTCCAAAACCATGTATGCAGCTTTGGTGAAGTACGTGAAGTCTGACACTGCTTGTGGTCGCGATCGCAGTGGTGAGTAGTGCCCGTTGTAGAACTCCCATAGGCAATGAATCAAGACGACTTGCTTGAACTTGTGGGCCCACCGGAGGAATATCCCACCATCAATCTTTTTTGCATTGATTTTTTGTAGATGCAAGGATGTTGTAGCTGCGGGCATTGTACTCTCCAGGCATAGAAATGATGTTTGTACTCCTACCGTTGTTTGGGCTTACACTGGGATCTGCTGCATGGATATACATATGGCTGGATGCAACTGAACGATTTGCACTCTTACTACAGCTACTACACGTTGGGCCATATAGGCTTGCGGCATGGGTGCCAGTTGAGCCTGCTGAAATGCTGCCATATGTGGCACCAATGGCACGTTTTGGGGTTGTCACAAACTATTGTGACATCCCTCCATTTGCAGATGCTCCATATTGTATCTGCCGGAGGATTTCTGGTTGTACGACAGAAGGAGGACATCCTTGAGGCAGATGTGTTGATGATGCTTGTGAATGTTGTTGCCATAACATCTGCTGCTACTACTATTGTTTTTGTTGTTGTTGCATCATCTGCTACTGCACCTTTTGCTGCTGTTGTTGTTGATACAGAGCCAGCTGCTGCTAAAGCATCTGCTGTTGTTGTTGAAATTTACCTTTCTATGCTTGTACCATGTGACTGCTGCAACCATTGTGTGTGTGACGCATGAGCAGCATGAGTGAGTTGTTTTTGCTTTTGAAGGAGCGCTTTGACTCTGATAAAGTGTCTCAATGCCTCTCTCTCTCGTGCTCCACAGCTTGATGCGCCAATGCTTCTTGTTCCGCCATTCGTTGTGCCTCTTCTGCCAAGTGTTGCGCCTCTGTTGCTTGACGTTGTGCGTGATCTACAACATGGCATCCTTGCTCCTGACCCATGCACAAACTATGCAAGAAATACTCATTGTGATGCTGAGGAGAACCCTCCCTTAGACTCCATGTTACTCATGAGAACCTTTGTGCTTGTGCAATGTGCTGGATGAACTACGAGGTGGATGCGTCAACCTTGCTGCTGCCACTCCCATGTACAAGAGTGGTGCAGAGCAACCCTACACTATGCGTCTGCTGCTGCTGCACTAGCTGAAAGTACGAACTTGCTCTGATACCATATTGATCTTCAGAAGACCACAACAAAGGTTGAGTAGGCCTTGCTATCGTGCTCTACTAGACTTGTACAAACTGTTGAAAAAAAGGTCAAAGCGAAAAGAATAAATTGGTTTTTGGGGGAAATTGGCTGTATTATGAAAAAACAAGTGCAAGTACATAGATCAAAAGTACACGTATCACATCACCTTATGTACAGCAACGTGCTATGACTCTGTTCAAGCTGGGCGCAACGCCTTGACAGGCTCCCAGCCTTATGACAAGTGTCTAGGCGTGTCTTGCGTGTTGATAGGCCTTCAGGATGTCAGGGCACCTCCTAGCCAAGCTGGTATAACTGTCCGGCTCACTAAGTTGACAAAGGAGAACTCCAACATGATCTAGATCTGAGCACCAAGTCAGAAGGCTGACTTATAGGGGTGGTGATGGTGGTTGTCGATGAGGTAGTCTTAAATGCTAAGCTACAGTAGTGAAAGCTATTGGCCTCCTTTTACGCTGCTTCTCTGGCTTGTACTATAGGTGGCGGTCCAAGTGGTCCCAATGGTCCCCGCTGCGTCATCATAGGTACTGGTCCCGACGGTCCCACATGTTGATGTAGTAAAGCGCCTTCCAATGTTGGAGTCCTTGCCGATGATGCATAATCTATCGTACGAGGTTGTTCATGTGTTAGGTGACCTTGTTGCTGCTTGTACAATGTTAGATAGCAGCCTCGTATGGTTGCTTGCCCTATATTACCTTGTGTGAGGAAGTTGCCAAGTTGTCCAATGTTGGAAAGCAACCTTGGCTAGGTGGCCGAGGTTTTCCCACCACGACGTTGGACCAACTGTACACGTCCAGGTTGTGAACACGACCATTTGGACTATAAACCATATATTCTTCCGCCTGTACAGTGGAAAAGATCCACCTTCAAATCTTCCCGGTGAACCACAGAACAAATTTGTAACTTGTTATAGAAGGCTCCGAATCAGAATCCGATTGCGCCAGGCTGAAGCATAAATCCAGTGTAGTTATCAGTGTACTCCAACATAACACCCATGGGATTCACTTTAGAAGTGCAGCCCATTGGTATGTAATTGTAGACTACGTAAGGGAACGCGTCCTAAAGCTAATCTTGGACTGCCTTGGTACGCTATGGATGCCATGCATAAAGGACGTCGATGCACGGGTCCTCGAAAACAATTTTGCGCTATGGCATGCACTTCTGATTGTACCATTGGTGCAGATGAGATGTTAACCACTATCAGGTCATCAACTTTTTGGCCCTATGGTTTGTTGTTTGTGTCACGTGCCACGTAGAGTTCTTGGGTGCATCGACATTGGGCAGAGATGGTAGAAATCTGTTGGTCATGCCAGCACAAATGACTTGCAACGAGTAGAATGAAAGGATAGCTCATGAACAATAGGCGGAAAGTGCCCAAACATGAAAATGATTGCAAAAAAGAAAGAGAAGGACAGTCACCGATATGCACCTATACGTGGAGCATGTCCTCATCCATGGGTGTCGCACTTGCCGCTGTCAATTCATGCTTGTCATCGGCGCCAACAACGGCGACCTCTTTGCTTTCACATGGTATATGATACCCAAGACCTTGCGTGACGGGATAGCCACGATGCCGGTGTCGTTGGCTCTGGCCACAAAGGCACAAATTGGCCTTGTAGGTGGCGACGATGCCTGCCATGTACAATACCAACTCGCGGAGGCGTTGCTCGCGATTCACTTGGAGATTGTGAGCTGTCGCTATACGCTCGACCAAGACCAACCAAGGTTTTTTTCTATAAATATCTCCACTCGCGATGAGTGTAAAAGGGTTGGGGAGGCGGCAGCCAAGGCAGCGAAACGACTCAAGGTCACCACAGCTAGACCCACATGCGGCCAAAGGCAGTGATACCGCCTTCTTTCCTCGATTCATTTGGACACTCGTTAATGATAATCCCATGGATCAGGACTTGGATGGTGAGGGAGAAGATGTAGATGCCATCAGAGTGGAGTCGCTCGTGATCGACAGTGACCTTCTAAACAAGGACCAGATGATGACCGCGAAAGCCACAATATCCATAAAAATCTAGAGCGGACGTCGAATCCCATGCCCCCTTGGCGATTGGCTCATTCAGCGCTCGCGACGTGGTCCCTATGATGTGGTTGTGGAAGATCTTCGTGCTTCGTACGTACCACCTATAGATGGTGCTTGGCGTCAACTTCTTGTATACACGATAACCACCAAGGCCGTGCCACACTTTTTTGTGTTTGATGGCGGCATGGACGTTGCCACAACGCTGAATGGCGGTGTTGATCTGGTTGGATTGACCGCGCTTCACCTAGTTCGTGTAACGGCCTCGCTGTTTTACGGGTTGCGGAAGGGCGAGGAGTTGTTGTTTCTTGGCGGGCCGGACGATGATTTAGTGACGTTGGTTTGAGAGCTTTGTGTGGACAGAGCCTGCCTTGCGGCTCCCAAGAAGGTGAGGGAAGACCCCAGGCGTGAGCAACCTTCTCATCGTTTGAAAACATGTGTGTGGGATGGTAGCCGCATCACACTAGATCTCTGCAATGCGCGTGCCGCACGTGCACATAGCCAAATAAGTGGTGACAATGTTAGGCTTCGTGAGGGTGGTTGGACAATTGCGAGTGTTAGTTGACTTGTGTCATCTGAGAGGCACCCTTTACTTTACAGTGAACCTGGATCATCTAGAGGAGACATGTTACGCGACTTTGCTTGCAAGGCCACCCTTCACAGAAGTTGTTGGCCAGTGGATTCACGCTTCTGAAGGGCGTTGCCCTTCGTGAGTGTGGGGAATGATCCTACGAGGTGGGGGCATTTCCTTGCTCCGTTCCTCATGCTTATGGATATTGCATGGACGTTGATAACGTCCATGCGGGGACGACTGCCGATTTACTCGCTCGAGTTCCATCGAAAAGAATTGGTTGCCTAAACGCATGTCCTATTCACGAGTTTTACGGAGGACATGAAACGACCGGCTTACGTCAAAATTTCATGGGCGTGAACTCCATAAGGATACCTCTTGAGCGGTCAAAAACTCGGACCGGATTGTTCAAATTATGTGAAGATTATATAGATTTGTTAGAAAAGGACTACAAGCAATTCCGATGATACAAAACATACCCGACGATGTTTATTGTGGTTGGGTGAAAGTACCAAAGATCCTTGTGTCGATACCACCTTTGACGCGAAGTCACTGCCACATTTTTTCGTCGATTCCTGGTGACGTGCTACGTCCTAATGAAGTGGAAGTACCAATTCCTCGAGCGCTCTTCAATCGGATGCCCGCCTGGGACCTATTCATAGGAATGGTGGCAAAAACCCTTTGTGTTGTTAACCTATTTTGGCTAGCACTAAAGAAAACACTCGCAAGTGGAGTGTTTGGGTTAGTAGCACTGTCTATATGACAGCTACATGCATGTAAGAGATGTCCAAATTTTTGGTCAAATCGACACTTACAATCAGACAAACCACAAGCGATTCAATTTGTTAAGTGGAGCACTTGTTGATTGCAGTTTCCTTGTACCGCACTGTTCCTTGTTTTTGTTTTAAATGATTAATTTTCATTTGCCTACAAGCAGTATCATAATTATCAGAGGTTTGGGCGAAACACCAACTCAATTATGTCATCCTGGGTTTTTCACACACAAAAAACGATAAATGTGCAAGCCAATCAACTTTGGCGGGTGGGGACAATCATTGCGTGCGCACTCTTGCATTAGAGTCCATATGCGAAATCCAACGCCTCCCTGACAACTCGCGGTCACAGCCGCGATTCAGGAAAAAACCTTATGTGTGCATATGTCGACATGTCAACATGCGGACACAAGGGTTATGGACAACTCGAAACCTCGAGTTGTGAAACAAGCGCGAGTTGTTGCGAGTCCTCGCACGGAAGGTAGTGAAAAGGGAGTGCGCGAATTCAAGGATTGGGGGAGAATCACCCCAAATGTTATCAAAGGTCCAAATTCGGGCGAATTTAAAGATCGGATAATTCCTTTTAAGTTTTTGAACGAATACAAGGGACACTACGATATCTCAGGGATTTTTTGCTGAAACTATTATGTTGAGCCAAAGTAAGGAGAATGACCGCGTTTCATTCTGAAGCAGGTGTTTTTATCCAATGATTAGTTGTTTACAACCCTTTGCTGTCGATCGGGGTATCTGGTCGGTGAGGATTTTATGGCGGGTCTAGATGTTGATGTTGTTCAACTGCGGCATTTTCTTGACACGAGAACGTGTCATCAACATCTTAGAATTATGCAATGAAGAATCAGGCATTTGTCCTTGTCATATCAGTCGGCGCTACTGCGTCACAAGCAAAGAAGCTTGGAAATATTTGCCCCATTACATCATGATAGATGTCCAGGTACAACTCCTCGGTGTGTGTTTCGCTGAGGTAGACTTTCCCCAAACCTGTCCATAGAGGTGGATCGAAACCTGACCACGATCTCATGCGGAATCGTTTTTCTCGAGGCTGCGCAGAAGGCCAACGAGGCGGCTCCACCTACATCGAGGAGCCTTCCGGAAAAGCTGCTCCTGTGGGGCTCGAGGGTCCACTGGCCCTCGTCCCACACCTCCATCAGTCTCCGCCCCCCCCCCCGCACATTTCGTCGCTACCCCACTGGCCGGGGTACAACGATGGTCATGAGGGTGTGGCCTTGGAGATGACATTGCGACCCTCGTTTCAGCCTCGAACCATGAAGTAGCAGCGAGTTTGCGATGATAACTGCAAATCACGCAGACAACTTTGGCGACATTCTCTACGAATTGCACGGGGCAGCTCCGCACATGCAGGCCCAAGAGTGCTTCGGCACGCATGTATAGCGCAGCTACCACGGACGTTGTTGAACGAGCGCGATGCACACGTCGCCATCGGCCGGGCTGGCTGTTCTTCTGCCCTGGGCAGGATGGTCACCGCCGGCAACCCCGCCCTTGTTGCGGGCGGAGGTTTCGAGGCTGCTGCTGAGGCGAGGGGAAGTTCCTGTCGGGAACGAAGCGCAGATCGCGCTCTGTTCATGGCTGCTGCCGTAATCCGGGTGTTTTGCGGTGGGACCGCACGCATGCAACGGTCTCTCGGCGTGACACAGCATGGGGGGCTAGCAGGTCTTGCCGCTGGTCCAGCTGAACGACGCTCCTCGCCTGGGAAAATCAGAACGCTCGGCGAAAAGGTCTGTGTCGTGAACATTTCGCCTCGCTGCAGCAGCTACGGCTGCTGCACACAAACTGCCAGCATCAGCAGCAGCAGCAGCAGCAGCAGGGGACGGCAGGAGCAAAGCTGAGGCCGCCATCTTCCATCAGCAGCGGCAGCAGCTGCCGGTTCTGGCTGCCTGCTTCCTCAACTACGAGCGGGCCGGCGACCCAAGCCTTAACTGCAGCAAACACATTGCGTAAAGTCGCGCATTCGTGACACAACGCTGTAGCCAGGCCCGCACCTTGCTGCTGGAAGGCCCTCTGGACCACACGTCGTCGTCGCGGATTCCACTCACAAGTCGCCCCACGTCGCATTCCTGTCGCCTACTGACGACGTAGCGGCGTCCGTTCCGCCTACGACAGAGGCAACGACGTTCCCGAGCACCAGTCCTTCCCAAGCCCAGCCAAGATGTCGTACGAGGGCGGCTACGGAGCAGGCAAGACGGACCTGCCCAGCCAGAAGAGCTGGAGAGTGAGGTGCGTCCGCGTGAGGTGCAATTCCTGGATGCCTCTGAAGCGGCCCCCGGCTTGTAGCCAGGAGGGGGAAAGGGGGGCCGGGGACGACTTCAAGCCGGGGGTCTCCTGCTGAGCTCTTTGCGCATGTGCTGCTGCCATGCACCAACGCAAGCGAGGCCCGGGCAGCATGAAAGCAGGTGGCCTTCTTCCTTGTATTGATGCTCTCCTGCTTTTGGTTTGACAGTAGATGTGCAGTGGCAATGCCACTGCATACACCATGCCGCATGCCAGCACTCCCCTGAGTGGGAGCAGTTGATGAACCAGGTGTATGGTGGCTGCCGCCACCTGCTTCTTTTGCTGTTGCCTCCCAACTAAGAAGCAGAATGCTTCCATTCAAGCAGGGAACAGGGGGTCCGGTGGAGGTTGCCGCGGCCAGAGTGCCAGGGCTACAGCCAGCCTTCGACGTCCGGGTGTATAGTCCGTCTGTCTTTCTCCGCTGCTGTGGCCAAGAGAAACAGCCCTGGCAACAGCGACTGCACGAGGGGCGCCAATCAGGCATTGCATGGCAGCATTACAGCCCTGTTGGTGCCTTGGCGGAGACGATTACTGCCCCTAGCTTGCCTTCCAGAAGCTCCACACTCCACCAGGCAACAGAGCTCGCATCATGCAAGTCGCATCGCATGTGCACGCGCCATGAGGATGATGTCCACGGAGTTGGTAAAGATGGGAGAGGAACCCGCTGGCTGTGATTGTGCACCATGTAGTCTGGAACTCAGCGCTGCTACTGACTCTTCCTTTCCTCCTTTCTGAGCCTGTCCTGTGCTGTGCTCTGTGTGAGGGTTTGTCTGCGGGTTTTGGCTCTCTTCAGGGATGTGGTGTTTCTGCTGGGGTCGCTCGCTGCGGCAGCCACACTTTTAACGGTGGTCATTGGCACGGTCGTCGTTCTGGGCGGGGGCGCGCTGCTGCTGTTCAGTCCCATCCTGATTCCGCTGCTGCTGCTGTTCAGCCCTATTCTCATTCCACTCGTCATCGCCACCGTCGTGATTGGAGGTGAGGACGTTTGCAGGAAATTGATGTCCATCTGATAAAAACTGTATTTCCAACTTCTGGCCATTTACTTGGTGAAAGGGCTTATCTTTTATCATTTTGTTCCTGCTTATTCCCACGTGTTTGTTGCTTGTTCTTCATCCCCACCATTCCTTCTGGTCCCTCCCTTTTTCTTTTTGTAGGAGGTACGCTCTTTGCAGGAGGCACTGCCGCGGCTGGTATCGCCACAGCCACATGGCTCTACCGCTACTTCACGGGCCGCCACCCGTACGGCGCGGAGTCAGTGGACGAGCTGACAGGCCGTGTGAAGGGAGTGCAGCAGCAGCTGACGGGCTACATGGGCAAGACGGCAGAGCGCTACATCGGGCAGCCAGCGCAGCAGGTGATGCACGGGGGCCGCCAGACGACCGACGTTGGGCAGCAGCGCGTCCCTCAGACCACTGGCTAGGTTGATGGGAGGGCTGGTGACTATCCCTTAGAGAGTAAGGCGGGGGGATGGGGCGGAGCTAGGGAGGGAGAGGTTGATTGAAGGTGAAGATGACCAAGGATGGGAGGTCAAGCATCCTGTTGCTTGGATTTGTGGTGGACTGTACCCATTCCACACCATAATATGCTGTGGCATGTAAGAATCTGCTGCATGATGATCCTAATTTCTAATGGAGTGACATGCAAGCCAATAGCCCTTGCTGTTTAGTGTGGTCTCGACATCCTAGAGCTTGAGGTGGGATGTGGGGCGGGCTGCATGACACAGCCAGAGCACCCACAAATTGCACAATCTATTTTATGCTGGAGGAGCAAACATGTAGAAACTGAGTGAGGGCGATGACGAACATGGCAACTAGGTAGACAAAAAGCGTACTTTGAAGCCACTGTACGACAAGTTCCAGCTTCACAAAAGAGTGAGGGATTGAAACAATTGAATGGTTGTTAGGACACATCTAGGGTGCGGGCAAGGTGCAAGTTGGTCGTAAGTGGAACAGATCCACGTTAAACAGAGGACATGCCTGGGGCTCACCTAGGTCATGACAAGGGTGGGAACATAACTCACCTAGGATGGAAGTAGGGCGTGTCTAGACGGAAGTAAAATGGAGCAACTAGGTCAACACAAGGGTGAAAATAGGGAGAGACTTAAGGTGGAATGAGTTGACACACCGATGAGGGGGGGTAGGGTGCCATTAGGGCAAGGATGTAACTCGAGCAAAACTAGGGGATAGTTAGGGGGAAAAGGGTGTACATAGGGAGAAATGAGGCTGAAACATGAATGCAACCCATGGAAAACAAGGACGCAATCAAGCTACGACATCAATAGAGTGCAGAATGTTACTAGGGTGAACATAGGGTAGAGCTAGAGCACAACACAGGAAAAAAGGGGATAACCATGGCACTTTTAGGTTGCAAACAACGCACACGAAGAGTGCAACTACCGTATTGACACCCATCTTTGTCTAAAAAAATTGTTTTTGGTTCGCCCATGTGTTCCCTGAAAGTTTACGAGTAGTACAGTCAAATCACCCCTAAAATTCCCATGTAAGCAGATCCTATTCTTGCTCCCATAATGTTTGCTCCGAGTTAGAGCGAACGTGAAACGCGAAGTTGCCCAGATGAGGGTAGATTTGACGGCCTCACGTGATCAAAGCTCAAACGTTCGACGGTCGAACTTTGACTTTGTCGCTCAAGGTTCGCGCTCGTAAGGATGTTTTGGGACTTGAACAGTGGGAGACTTAAGAAGTTGCATTAGTATGGGTAGGTGGAAATAGGCGACCACTAAAAATACTAAAACTGACCCAGTTATGGGAGAGAACAGAAAGCACCAAAATGGCTCCGGAAACGCAGGGGAATCTGCCTGTCAGTACGGTATAGAAAACCTTTTTGTTAAGACAAGGTGGAACCATGGCACATCTAGGATGTGACAAGGTTACGTCCATGCTTCATCTGAGATGCATTTAGGGCATAAATAGGCTAAAACTAGGGTGAAACTTGGGTACATCTAGGGTGATCTAGGGCATAAATCTTGCACATCTACGGCAAAAGAAGGGTGAAGCAAAGAACATACCCCCATGTTTTTGAATTCGTACATACAAGTTCAACTAGGTTGAAACCTGGTTGAAATCCGTTCAAATTTTAGCTCGACGAACTCAAGAAGCCACATAAACAATGCAGGTTTAATAGCCCTGACACATTATTTCATCAATCTACATAGCATTAGTTCCTACATATGTAAAATTGCATGTCTAGAAAACAACAACATTGATACACATAGCTTGGAAAACATAGGCATCAATGATCAACATAAAACATGTCATAGACGAGACTTTGAACATGACTTCTATTGAATTCAACGGTGTCAAAATCCACTGATTCGATCAAATTGGATCACGTGTGTAACTCATGTCCAAAGAGCCTAGTTGAAATCAAGAATCACATTAAATGTCAATTGTTGAATTCACAAATCAAGGGGGTAACTAGGCAACAACTAACACATAACCAAGGCACAACTAACGAAGGACCAGGGCGCCCCTACATAAGCCCGTTTGGGGCTCAATTGTAAACTCTCCTTGTTCTTTCATGTTATGCGTTCGAGACTTAGCCAAATTTTTGCCGTTTTGCATTGCACTCACACACAGAGCTCATGTTCGTTGCATGGGCTTGCATGCCCTAAAATAATTCTAATCGAGGACACACCACCAGCAAAGCCTTGGAATCATTGAACGGTATGAACCTGGAGCTCCATAAAATGTACCCGTACTTCTCCTTTGTGAACCTCCATGCCTTCGTGCAGAAGCTCTAGAATACTTTGTCCTAGGATGGGGCATAACGTGGAGGGCAACGTTGCGCCAGCTTTGTACTTGAAGGTGCAAAACAATAGTATTCGTAGTCGGGAGTACAACTTGGAGCAGGATGGGGACGATATGGGGTCTTGGAAAAGCGGCACAATGGTGCGCACAAACGGCCCTCCACGCGACATGAACATCGGCACCAAGGAGTGTTGATGCGTAAGGTGCCGTGAGTATGGAGTGTCATGCCCGCATGCCCGCAGCCTCGTGCTGGAGAATGCCCTCAATCCTGTGAGGTACATTGACTTGGGTCACCTCAACCTCAGCTACAGACGTACGTATAACGCCCTATTCCCCATGCCCAAGGTAAAGCTTGTGAAGCCGGCTGAACCAAAGTGGCTTCAGCGTAGCCCACGTCGCGGTCGCGGGCATCCAGCCACAATGAAATTGGACAAGCACGCAAAGTTGAGGAAGCGGTGCATCTCTGGCCACGGTGGGAGGCAAGACCACGTGCATCGTGCATGCCCTAACATTGAAGCATCAAGTCTTGAGAAGATGGCAGCCACACACGTCACACAGCTTGAGGCAGAGCGTCGCATGTGGGCGTCTTGCACGTCAAACATGGAGGCCATGGGGTACTCCTTGGATCAGGCAAAGGATGCCCACCTTGCTGAAGAGGAGGTAGAGTCAGACAAGGAGGATGAGGAGGAGGAGGAGGTGGTGGAGGTTTAGAGGGGCCATGCACAGTCAGAATCTAAGGAGGAGTAGGGGGAAGAGGAGGAGGAGGATGAAGGGGTCGACCACCATGATGAGGTAGTTGACCCCATCTTCGTCTCTAGTGAGGATGAAGGGGTCGAACACTATAATGCAGAGTAGGGTGAGGAGGCATGGATGGGTTTCCATGAGGAGATCGACAACATCAACCGTTCATTCAGTATGTGGTGAGTTTGCCCCAGTTGCACATTTTCCAGTGTCTTACTTTGCATTCCAGTATATACTGCATGTTAAGGCATTTTACTAAAAGATCGTCCTAACTCGTGTTTTTCCCTCTTGTTTGTTCCCATGTGTGCGCTTTGCAGAGCTCTCTTAAGAACAGCTCCTATGGAGGAGGTGCATACGAGATTACAACTGGCCCGAGTTGTATTCCTTCATTAGACTAGTTTCCCATGTGTGTAGTTAGGTCGATAGTGTTGTAATAGTCAATTTCTCTGAGAGTTCAATTTCTCAATCTTTCTCATGTGTTCAATGATATCAAATGTCCATGTGTGTAGAGAATCATTAACAACCAAAATGAGAAAAGGCCTACGAAACGAGTACTCACCTGCTCATTTCATTCTCTCACGATCATCTCTTTGTTTAGTCTAAGCACTTGGTCAAGGAAGTTCAAACATGAATTCATGTAACCCACTTGACTTGTCAGGGCTTTTCATCTCGGGAGTGGGTGCAACATTGGTGTGTTAGACACTCGATTCGTACTTGTGGCAGCCAAAGACAACAAGATACATGGGGATGTGCTGGTGTACCGTGGCATACCGTGATGAATGGATGGCTCTACAAGTGAAGCAGAATCCGATGACGTGCATGGGAAAGACATTCTATACGATGAGGATGAAGACATTTTCTACGATGCATTTCCTTGTCAGGAATTGCAAGGATGTGGATGTGAGGTGTGCTTGTTGCTCTGGTTCTCCAGTGTCTTGGATCCAAAGTGGTTAGATGCAGAGTGGTTTGAGTAGTAGTGCTTCTTCCTGGCTGTTTGGAGAGATGTAATTCTTTGTTAACATGACAATTACGTCCATTGAAATGATGACATCCCATACCCATGTAATGAATAACAATTTTATCCATTTTCATACTATGATAACTCATCCATGCCCCATAAAAAAGAACATTCATGATCATGTATTCATTACGCGTGTACAATGTGATGGTGGCTATGTGGAAAAGAACACTTCCAATGCAATCTGATAGTCATGCATACAAACAGTGTGCAACAATGTAGCTTTAGAGATTAAAACAACCATACCTTTATGTCTCACGGAATAAATACTCAAATGACCATAGCTATGCCGTGTAAGAATACACAAAGTACCCACAAAACATTATGATAATGCGACAGTTATGCCCATAAACCATAGACAATATCTCATTGCCAATGGTCGCAACCATTTGGCCACCCTTAATTGGCGATTGCACTGTCCTCTTCCGTGCGATGCAAAAACGTCGCCTCCAGCGCGATGAAAACGGTTTTTATGCATGGCTCTAGCTTCAACAAACTCCATGCCGCACACCGGTAAAGAAAAGAATTAACTACATGCTGTCAAGACAGCCTGTCAACATGCACATTTTCTTTAGGACATGGAGGTCATTCATGACTGAACACTTTGAGCGAATAGTGGATACAATTGTCATGTTACTCCTTTCTTGCTCGCACAATGGAAAGCATGGACACCGTTGACATGTCGTTTTCAACTATGGACAACACCGTCTTTTTGTTTTTTACTATGGACACACTTGATCTGTCGATCTAAATGATGGGCACCGTTGTATTTGCGGCCTATGCCATGTCAATGAGAGTTTACACATATGATTAAACATGGATTTGATCTGACAGGGCAATGGCAATAACTTATTTGGTCTATCCCGTATGTTGCCTCCAGTGGCAAAATTTGCATGCTCAAGGGGAAAAACAGTTAGAGCGGGGCAGATGCAGACAAAACAAACACTCCTTCCTGGCTGCCAACTGGAAAGAGAGACAAAAGTACGGGATCCGCACGACAAAACAAGCCCTACGTGGAGGATTGAGCCGATTCAAAGCCTTTCGGACCGGCTGTAAACAAACACGTCAAATGGTTCCGTAGACATTTCTATTACGTAAGGGGAAAGGAACCATTGAAATCATTTTTAGTCTCGGTCTTCCTCTAATGTTGTTTATCGCCGTCCGTCCAAGAATGGTTATGGAAAAAGCACGGCATCCGGCGTAGGTCACCACCAAAGGTTGACTCTTGTTATTGATGTACATTCAAATGCAGAGCCTAAGATGAAGACTTTGAGTGAAACCAGCATAAGACACAAATTAATGCAACATTTATTACATGGGTACCTCTAATGTCAAACGATTAACTTTTATGACTTTGGTAACTATTGTCAAGAACGAATGGAAAGCTTGGCCCACTGGGCCAAAACTGCATTACATGAGGGTCTTCGAACCTCAAATCATCCCATATGTTGCTCCACAGAAAAACACATGTTCAAGCCATTTGGCACACCTGACACTACACCTTTTGTGCGATGGAACTCTGATTTGGTCCAATTTTCTTGTGTTGCGTTGGATTGAGAGAAGTGTCAAGATGAATCTTACTTTAGATCCGTGGTCTTGCTTGATCCACATCAAGGTGGGTTAAGGAGTACCCTCCACGTTTGTTGTAGTCGGCACCTACCAAGTCCACTTGCGAGGGCATTAGATACTATGAGACAACCTGCGAAATGAATGCCATCACCACTCATTCTGTGCACATCCAGCAAGTGGGATGTGCCTTTCAATGTTTGGTGTGTTTTGATTCCCTTCATGTTTGTCCAAAGAAAGCCAGATTGAATGTAGTGCGCACCTTTTTCGCTGGATGGGTGAATTTCGCCTTGTAGTCGAGCTTCCAAAAGTGGATAAACTATAACAAAAAACGAAGGAGAAAAAAAAACAAGAAGTGGACGTCGAATGGAAAACATTAGGGATACTTCACAACCCAAAGAGGGTATGTATGGAGTAGGACTCAATCAAGTTCGAGCAGGGTGGAAACGCCATTTTAAAAATGAGGGTACAAAAACAGATGAAATCGGGTGCAATGAGGGTACATGGACAGAACTTGAGTGGACTTTAGTTGGAAATAGACTTAAAACATGGCACAAACATAGTATTGCCCATGCATGCTTAGGGCACAATTAGGTTATATCCTTGGCGCAAACAATCGCAACCATGAAACAATTAAGATAACTTAGCAAGGAAGCAATTCTTGGAAGGGGTATTAGGGAAAGGTACTTTTAGCTCAAACCATCACTTGAAGTAAAAATCAAGGAAGCATGTAGGATAAGAACAGTGCATGAGGGCATGAATGGGACATAACTACAGAGGGCACCGTAGAGCATACATCAAAATAAAATGTCTACAATACGGAGTAACATAAGAGATGATAAAGCGAAGCAAGGACACACCTTTGAAGAAAATAGGCTACGAATAAGGATTTTCGTGGAGCAACTCGGGAACACCTAGGACAATACGAGGGCGGAAACAGGGTAAAATGTCTTTACCATTTGGATTCACTTTAGGCATGAGTGTATGGTGTAATTAGGTTAAAAGATTGGCAAAAGTCGGAAACGACTAAGAAACACCTAGATTGTTGTGTTGTTGGTTCTCCTCAGACATCTGCACATCGAGATAACCCATAGACACATCAGTCAATTGGCAAAGTTGTTGAAAAGGGGGTGGACGAAGGCATATGGGATGTGCCAAATGATTTACACATATGATAGATGTAGCGGATTAGACAGAATCCATGGCTGACTAGGCCAAAACCACGGTGCTTGAGGACCTTTGACCCTCAAGTCATTCCGTCCAACTGCCCATAGGCCCGGGACCAGCAATTGATACATGTGGCACCGTTTATGCGCTACAATAGATCTGAGTTGCAACTAGGGTACTTATAGGCCGCCACCATGGCAGAACAAGGGCACAATCAAGGTGCAAGAGGGGCACAAGAAGGGTGCGGTAAGGGAGTAGCAATGTTCAAGTTGATAGTTCTCTTCATGACTATGTTTTATTAGACTTAGTTCATGCATGTTTGAGCTTATCCTTGACATATGGACGTCAATGCCACTGTCCTCTGTTTTGTTCTTCTGCTGTACTCAAGAAGTACTTAACAAACTTGGTGACTTGACAAGTTCATTGCTTAGACTATTCAGATGGCCATTTTTCTACTGCTAATATGAGCCCATTTTGTATCCATCATACTGTAGGAGACTCTCTTGTTCCACAAAAGAACCATCAGCATTCTGTGCAAGGTCACTATTGAGCATTGGCCGACTCAAGAGCAATATGTTTGGGGCCTTCTTTTGTATTTGAATCACTCTCCCTGTGGAGGTGTCTCATGTACGACTTAATGGGGGTTTGCGTCTCAAAATTTTCGAGCTTGCTTCTCATTCTTTCATTTTGGACAATCCCAACTCCATCCCTCCTCATGGATAATCCATGTCCTGAACCCCCCCTCGCACTTATCCGTATCCTTCCCCATCGCAACTCTTAATAGCTTTCACCCATCCCATGACTATATTCTGACCCCCCCCACCCAGTACATCATCCCCTCTAAACGCCCTCACCCCCTCCCAGGAACCAAGATCATCGTGCTCATTGTTTTTCCATGTGGCAACCACCGCGTTGGTTGTCCGACCACATTCGTACGATGCATCGCACATCAAGGAGCCATTGGACAACCTACGAGAAATTCATCATTGGATTGATGGCTTATTCCTCTACCCGTAGAATACGCCCTGGAACACTTCGGGAAAGCTCATGTTTCAGAAAAACACTAGTCCTCAAACTCTGCAAATGGTTAGTCTGTTGGTGTGTGGACTTTGGTCTGACACCCTTTTGAGGACAGCGAGGTTACTTGGGGTGTGGCACGATGCCTTGGTCGAGGATATGCTGGTCGAGACCCGCGCACCTGGTGAGTTTCACTGGTGTGATGTGGAGACCCATTGCCTCCATGTGTTATGTATGATCCATGCAAGGTTATGCTGGTCGAGACTCACGCACCTGTTGAGTGTTACCGGTGTGATGTGGAGACCCATTACCTACATGTGTTATGTATGTTCCATGCATGATGTAGTCGAAACCCGGACGCCCGGGATATTTTTCCGGGGTCACGCGAAGACCTTGTTTCTCTGTCTCTCTTGTATGTTGTTTGACACGTAGGTGTGTGATTGACTTCGTGCATGGTCGAGACCCGGACATTTGGTGGGATGCACTATTGTCACAAGGAGACCCTGTGCTGTGGTATGGTTGATCAGTGCTCGCTATGGTTGGTTGCTCGAGCCATCATCTCTTGCCTTCGCTAAAAAATCGTTATGTTGACAGTTGTGTCAGCCATGAGGAGTGTTGGTGTGTGTGGCTTCCAACTGTCACGAGCGACAGCAAGGAGAGCAGCGGTACATGAGAGCACGACAACATAGTCCCGGATGCGGACCTAGAAGACAGCGATGTGTCGGCAGGTGGTGGACCACCCACTCGGAGCTGACCGACGACTACCCCAGCGTCGTGGACGCCGTCTCGGACCTCCTGCAGGTTTTCTGCAGCCTATCCTTGATGCGGACGCAGCTGGTACCGGAGCACTGACGAGTGGTGGCTCCATCCACTAGCAGATGCCAGAGAGCTGCCACGTGTAGTTACTAGGATTCCTCATTGTTAGATCATGTGAGGTGAGATGGAAGAATGTGACAAGTCACATGAAGCGAGAGAAGCCATGGATGCGGTAACTTGCTTGCAAGGCTTCACCGTCAACCAAGACAAGTTGGAGAGGGGGGAGCGAGCGAGACATGTACCGGTGAGCACTCACTCACCACGAGCGTCGAGCTCGGGTGAGCAAGTGCTGCCACCCGGGGGTCGAGCCCGACCTCTCGGAATAACCGAGGGTGGCTACTCACTGACGCACGGTCAAGACCGGCACGGTGCCCCCCTAAGGATCAGCACCTGGGAAATATGCAGCTCCCCCATGACCCGCAGACAAGCACCCCACACACACATGAGAGAATCACAAGAAGATGAGAAAGAGAGAAAAATACTGATAGTCATCCTGGATCATGCAGACTAATGAGACCCACAGAGTGGAGATAACTTTTGAAGACGTTTCAGCTGAGAGCCTTAGTGAGAAAGTCAGCTCTCTGCGACCTGGTATCCACCCATGCGATTTGGACAATGCCAGCAGTAATGCACTCACGAACAAAGTGATGCTCCACATTGATGTGTTTGGTGCGTGAGTGACGCATGCCACTGTTTTCAGCAATGGCTTTTGTGCTTTGATTGTCACAATGCAGAGTGATGCAGTGGATGGGAACGCGCAATTGTTGCAGCAGACGACACCGCCAGACAGATTCACATGTGCCTGCACCAAGAGCGACATAATGAGCCTCGGCAGTGCTGCGTGCCACACACCCTTGCTTGCCACTCTTCCAGGAGACCGTAGTACCACCAATCAAGAAGATGTAATTAGTACGGCTACGTGCATCAGTGTCATGTGCCCAGTCACTGTCAGTGAAGCCATCAACCACGAGAGAGGGTTGAGCATGGAAAAAGAGCCCGACACGTGGTGTGGCAAGGGCATAGCGAACAATTCGCAGGGCAGCCTCCAAGTTTTGTTCACGTGGGCATTGAGAGAATTGTGACAGGAAGTTAACCGCAAAGGCCACGTCAGCACGAGTGGTGGTGGCGAGGTACATCAGTGATCCCATGACTCTGAGATAGACAGTCACATCAACTGTCTCCCCCAGCTTTGAGAGGTCCAAGGATTTCACCAGTGTCTATCCAGCTGGGGTCATGGGCATAGAGGCAGTGGGAACCGCAGTGAGGAGTGGGCTGAAACGCTCTCCCAGGCTGCGGATATACGCAGCCTGGTGCACGTGGAGAGTGCGGCGCGCACGGTCTCGCTCGAGCTCCATGCCCAAGAAAACACGAGCCGACCCAGATCCTTCATCTTGTAAGCTGCTTGGAGAAGACATTTAGCAGCAGTGACCGCAGAGGTACTGGGAGATGCAATGAGAAGATCGTGAACATACGCTTGGATGGCAGCCAATGGCTGTGACGGAGGGCTGAGGAACAACGCCGGATCCACTGGGCTTCTTCTGAAGCCACCCTTTTCCAGGGTTACTGTGATATCCTGATTCCAGCAGCGAGGAGACTGCTTGAGCCCATAGAGAGCCTTGCACAGCCGCCACACGCGGTTTGTGCCATCCGAGAAGCTTGGTGGCTACACCATGTATATCTCTTCATCCAACTTGCCATGGAGAAAGGCATTGTTGACGTCCATTTGCTCCAGCTCCCAGTCATGCTGGGCAACTAGACTGAGTAGTACCCTGGCAGTGGTGTAGCGACCAACAGGTGTGAATGTCTCGTCAAAGTCCACACCTGGAATCTGGGAGAACCCCTTTGCAATGAGACACGCTTTGTACTGTTCCATAGTGTTGTCTGGGTTGAGCTTGCATCGATATACCCATTTGGCTGCAACAACTTTACGGCCTGGAGGTAGGTCAACTAACTCATACATACTGTGCTCTCACGGTGCGTTGAGTTTAGCCTCCATGGCCTATTCCCATTGAGAAGAGTCAGTGGCTGCACGTGCTGCCTGTACTGTCACAGGTTCAAGTGGGAGAGGAGATAGGCCGGCAATAGCAAAGCACGAGGCAACAAACCCGGCGACAGACGACGAGAGAGCAAAGTGAAATTCCTGCTCAAGCAGGGAGAAGCCAAGAGCAGTGCTGGGGTGCATGACACACGCTGCTGTAGACAGACCAGAGGTGGTGCGACCAAGTGCACGAAGACCAGGGTCACCAGAGACAACAGGATGCGACAACAGGGGGAGGTCCCGGATTCGCCCACCGCGTGTGTAGGGTGAGACTAGTGGAATGGACGAAGTGTGCGCAGAGGAGGAGGGCGCAGCGGGACGAGGCGATGTAGGCAAAGAGGAGGAGAAAGGAGCTGGTGCGGAGACAATAGGGGAAGGCGATGAGATGGGACCAAGAGGAGAAGAGGAGGACAACGATGGAAGAGAGACAGCGGCAGGAGAGACAAGAGATGGGCTGGGTGAGGCCAAGGGAGCCGTGGAGGGGACTGAGGCCCCTGGAGAGGCAAACTAGAGAGGACTCTGATCGGACGGGGAAGAGACAACAGGGATAGAAGGACGCCCCGAGGAGGGAATAGTAGGCCCAGAGGGCAGAAGACCACCCCCACACCCACCGCAAAAGGGTGGAGTGGGAGACCCGCCAAAGCGTGGGGAGTCACGCTCGAACAAGTGTCCAAAGAAGAGAGCATCACGAGACTCAATCACACGACAACGGGAAGGATCCCAAAAGCGTCAGGCCTTGGAGAAGGGTGAGGCACCAAGGAAGATGCACAATCGACCACGAGGGGACAACTTACCATCACGTTGGTCGGTGGACACCCAGACTGATGCAAGGCACCCCCACACTCGTGCAAGATGGAGATCAGCCCGGCGACCAGTCGATCGTTCAAAGGGGGTGACAGTATGGGGAAGGGGTCCATGCGGAATCTTGTTCCAGACCTAGGTCATGTAGGACATAGCTTCAAAGGCGAAGAGAGGAGATTGACCGGAGGCAGAGAGCAGAGAACGAACCCCGTTAGCAAGAGTGCGATTCCAGCGTTCGAACACACCACTTTGCTGTGGTGTGTAGGGAGCAGAGGACTCAAGATGCACACCACAAGACTCAAGAAAGCGAGACGTGGGACCAAAGAATTCACCGCCGCGGTCGCTATGAAAGATGCGCAAAGACCGGAGACAAGCCCGTTCGGCCTGCGGGAGCCAGGACTCAAGAACATCAGTGACATCTCTTTTATGCCGTAGAGCAAAGACCCAGCGGTAGCGGGAGTAGTCATCAGTGAGACACAGAACATATCACCCAATACCACCAAGGGAGTCCTGGGGTAGTGGACCCATGACATCGACATGCACCAGATCAAGTGGGTGAGAGGTAATGGATTCAGAGGTGGAGAAGGGTGAGCGGTGCATTTTGCCACTAGCACAGTCAAGATAGGTGGATGTGCAGGGTGGAGAGAAAGTGGCACGGTCAAGGCCGTGTGCAGGCCGAAGGCAAAGAAGTCGCTGGATAGCGGCGGTGTGGATGTGACAGAGGCAACGATGCAGAAGAATAGCATGATCAGGGGACAGAGAGGGGGTGACATGAACAAAGGCAGATGTAGCGGAAGGCGAGGGTAATATGAGAGGCACACGAAACAGGCGATCACAACGCACACCACGGAGGACGACACGGCCACAGGAACGAAGAGAGATGGAGGCAAGACCGCAGCTGGACGAGAAGTCCATGCCCTGATTGTCAAAGGTGGTCACAGAGAGCAGACTGACTTCAAGGTCAGGAACGTACAGGACCTCGGGGAGATAAACAGTGCCGCCAGGGCCAATGAAGCGGACAACACCAACGACTTGAACAGGGAGGAGCTGGCCGGAGCCAGTTCAGACAGAACGCACAGACTGAACAAGCCCAAGGGACACAAAAGAGGAATGACAAGACGTCATGTGATGTGTGGCCCCAGAATCAATGATCCAGAGGCCAGGTGAGGCACGAGTGTAGGGAAGGACCAAACAGACAGCCACAATACCACGGGCAGTAGGAGAGGCAGACTGTCCAAGACGTGTGGGGATCGTGTGAGACTGCCAGTGCTCAATCCATGCATGATCATCGGGCAATTCCCCTTGCACACCACCAGAGGCAGAACCACAGAAGGAAACATCCGACTCACAACAGGAGACACGAGGTTGGCCACTCATACTCCCACCTCCCTGAGAGCGAATGTGGAGAGGTTCGACCAAGCGACGCTCGAGAGTGCGCTCCTTGTCTCGGCGATCAAAGGAGCGCTCGGAGAAGCGGTGAGAGGAGCGGTCGGAGTGGTGGCCATCATCACGGGTCCAGGGAGGGAAGGAGTAGTGGGAGGATGGCGGCCCGTAGTAGGGAGGGCCGGATGGTGGTCGTACCCAACCCCAAGGACTAGGGGCAGGCTGCGTCGGCTGAAGAGGAGCTAGTGTGGTGGTCAGGGCAGCGACAGATGAGGAGGACGAGGATGACGAGACTGCCACAGCAGCAGCAGTAGAGGAGGCAGCGACACCGGTGCGGGCCCAAGGAGCACGCATGGAAGAGGCGAGGCGTGCATCATTGCGGGGAGCAGGGCACTTAGGAGCAGAGTGGCCATTGGCGTCGCAGTTCCAGCAGGTGACATCAGCGATAGAGAAGTTAGAGCCCTTGCCGCCACGTCCGCCTCCACGCCCTTTGCCCCCACGACCACCACCGCGGTCGGGGTGAGAGCCATTGCCTCCACTGCGGGAGGCAGCTTGCATGGAATGAGCTGAGGCCTGAAGGGAGGAGACAGTGGAGGATGCTGCAGTGGAGGCAGAGGATGAGGAGGTGGTGACGGCTGCAATTGCGGTGCGATGCAACCATTTGTTTTGGAGAGCGTTCCACCAATCAGTGAGACTTGCAGCAGTAAAATCAAAGAGGGGACCAATCCCTGGTGGAGAGTCAGCAGGGACTGGTGTAGAGGCAAGGCGCTCAAGCTCTGCCTGAGAGACATGGAGGTACAGGTCGGACAGCTCAGGGATAGGGCCTGCGACAATGGATAGACATGCCGAGAGAGGACCTGGTGCGGCCTTGCCAAGGTCACGCAACAAGCGAAGGCTGCGTGCCCAGTATTCATCTACTGTCTTGTCTGCCCGCATCTGCAACGTGTTGAATTGAACAGTGAGTGCACTTTGGACGGCATGCCCAGTGATAGTTTTGCGACAGCGGATGAGTGCATAGGCACCAACCGGGTCGGCAGTGGTGCCTCGGATGGGGTCTACATTGTACGTACCAATGTCATCTAGAAGATTTTCGGGGCCAGCGTTGATGAGAGCTCGCACAGCACATGCAGCCTCTGCAGGCTGTGGTACGAAGGATGGTTTGGCGGGTGAGTAGTACTCCCACAGCAACTCACCCTGAGCCCACGCACTGAAGCGTGTCTCCCAGGATGTGAAGGTGAGTTTGGGGGTGAATTGCGGTGGGGGTGTTTCAAAATCTTTCTGCCGCGCTGGTGGGAGAGTACGAGCAGAGGCGGTTGCAGCTGTAACAGATTGGGAGGAGGCGTTAGCAGTGCCGCCAGCAAGTGGTGCTGATGAGTCTATAGACCCTGACTAGTCAGCAGGAAGGGCTGCTGCAAAGGCTGGGACAAAGCGAAGATGCTCAAGAACTAATGCAGCTACTTTTGCGGCTAACTCAAGCTGTGCATCCCGCTCATGATCGAGCTCATCTTGTGCCTTTCAGCGCTCAACCTGTGCTTCGCTAAGAGCAGCCTGGAGGGGTAAAAGCTTGTCATCTGGGCTAGGCATGGTGAAAAAGTGAGAATCCTAGAGCAAGAATGCTAACAAGAATGAGAGGGGAGAAGAAGAGAGGTGTGGTATGCAGGATGAGAGGTGATCTCAACACTCTAGTGACGATGCAGTAGAGTGAAGAGAGTAGCCACGACGGCTGCTGCCGAAGAGAAGAGCACTGCCACCCACCGTGCAGCTGCCATAGTCAAGCACAGGAGGCCAGTAACCGAGGCTCCAGCGATTGCTGCAGATGCAGAAACAACAAGGACCCCTGTTGCAATGTGTGGAGTCAGCTCCTGTGGGGCACATGTGGGGGTGAGGACAACTACAACTATAGAGGCTCGGATGGAGCCGATGGCTGTTGTAGTGTCGTCAGCGGCAGATGATGCAGCAGTGGCAACGGAGGCTGCTGCTGCTGTGACTTGGGTTGCAATGTTTGGTGCAGCAGCGGTGAGCAGCGTAAGAGATGCTGTTGCCTGTGTGTATGAGTCTGTGGCACGACCCACAACAGTCTGAGTGGGAGCTCTGCATGCACGTGTAGTGGCAACGAAGGTTTCTGTGGCAGCTGTTGCTGCGTCAAGAATCGCCCCTGCAAGACCGATGGGGTCCGTGTGCACTGGAAGCACTGGGATGACACCAGGCACCTCGGGTGCTGGTGACGGTTTAGCAGATGCAGTAGTAGCGTGGGATGAACCAGCGGTGACGTCAACGTTGGGTGCAGAGGTGACGGGTGGAGTGCTTGATGGTGGTTGCATGTCGGGTGAACAAGGAGGTGACGGTGGAATGTCGTCCACGGTGTACACCTGTCGGTCGATGTCTTCCTCTTGGGCAGCCGCAGCCCTCTCCAGATCTGCCCGCCAGTACGCGGGCTTGAGCATGTGAAACCAGAGTGGAGTGCCGTTGTCTGGAGGGGTAGGAGGATGATAATGTAGATGATCCTCCCACCCGTGATCGGTGTAGCTTTCTGAGGTGCGGGGAGAGTTGAGATCCTTGTCCGATGGCTCGTAAAGTGGTGGTGAATCCAGAGTGGCGTTTGCAAGTTATGGGCACCTGGGTATGGTTAAGAGTGGCTGGAGCAGTTGTGTGAGACGGGAGCTTGCCACCAAGGGTTGATAGTGAATAAGAGGTGCGTCTGTGCACTGCAGTTGGGTCCAAGGGCAGACGAGAGCAGCTCCAGGTCACGGGCACACAGCTGCGTCTAAGGATGACCTGAGTGAGCTCCTGAGTGTAGAGAGAATGCACGAGCAGACAAGGGTCCCAAGAGAAGAAAGAGGGCAGAAGGTGCATTTGAGCCTCACAGACAGCCTCGAGAGCAGCCAAGAGTGGCTGCGAGAGGAGATGGGATGACTGTGGAACGTGCCCGAACCGAGAAGATGCCAGCAACTTGGGGCAAAGAGGGCCACAAAGTACGTGCGGGCGAGTGGGAGAGTGCCCACAAGGCGCCGGGAGAAGGGCGATAGCCTCCGTATATAACGGACGGTCAGGTGGAGCAGCTGAGACGGCTGCTACGAGTTGGGAGGAGGTGAGACATGAAAGCAGCTGCCAGAGTAGCTACGGTAATGCGTGTGCCACGGGAGACGTGGGTCACGAATGGCTCCAGGGACCAGGACCGCTGAGCAGTGACCTAAGAGTCTCACGGCTCTGATACCAGTAGTTACTAGGATTCCTCATTGCTAGATCATGTGAGGTGAGATGGAAGAATGTGACAAGTCACATGAAGCGAGAGACGCCATGGATGCGGTAACTTGCTTGCAAGGCTTCACACTCAACCAAGACAAGTTTGAGAGAGGGGAGCGAGCGAGACATGTACCGGTGAGCACTCACTCACCACGAGCGTCGAGCTCAGGTGAGCAAGTGCCGCCACCCGGGGGTCCAGCCCGACCTCTCACGATAACCAAGGGTGGCTACTCACTGACGCACGGTCAAGACCGGCACGGTGGCCCCCTAAGGATCAGTACCCGGGAAATATGCAGCTCCCCCATCACATGCAAGGCAAGATGAAATGATGCAAGGCACGACAGTGAGAGTGTACGGCCCTAGCAATTACCGCATCACAAAGAGTCATAGAAAATCCATGGAAAGTCATCCAATGGTCTCATTTGTGCTCAAGGTGATTCCTGGGTCCAGGTAGAAGCAGCAACTTGGAACGCCACCAGCTTCAATCAGGATGAGCATGTTGGGCGTTTCTCCAATTGGGACCATTGTCATTTAATCTGTACAGAATGTGTGCAGAGTGTGAGAGGCAAGAGGGCATAGAGTTATGAGTGGCCGACGAACTTCAACACCACGGCGCCCTGGGTGCTTGCCGGGGTGCTTTGCGTTTTTTTTGCAAACACTAGAGTTTTCTCGGTGGACTGGCTCTTGGGCCCAATTTGCATGTTTTGCATTTTCTGTCCACCGATCAGTGCCGGACTCATGCGTGTGACCAGTCGTAGTGTCCGGCTTGAGATTTGGCATCTCTAGGTTCAGACGACGTAGCGTTCTGATTTGTCTGCGCAGAGTTACGGCCAAAACAGTGTTTTTGGGCCGGTTTTAGGACAGACCTTGCACTGCCGCGAGCGACACCTGTCGTGCGCCGCGGCAGGTATTTATGCTGTGGACATGTCATTTGTTATCTCTCTCTGTAATTACATTCATTTTGAGCTTCCTGACACTCTGTATGTGTCCCTGCCCAACCCCTTGCAGTTTTGTCTCCGACTTGTGACTGTTGTCACACGCTGACCTAGCGCTGACGCCTAGTGTTGCAGCAAGTGGTTAGGAAGGTTCTAGGAAGATCCTCAAGTCGAGTGTGTGAGATTATCACCTACGCTCAACTCTCGACATGAGTTGCGCAACGTGGTGGTGGGGTTGCCATCACCGTGGTCTGCGCCTGAGCCTCAGCCGTGGCAGTCGCCAGAGGTACAGTGGTCGATGCAGCCATGTCACGAGTCCCACTTGTCCTTAGGGTTTTCGTGCTATTACTGTCAAGATAGGCAGCATGGCTGGCGCTAGTGCCGATAGCGCCCTCCTGGATGGCATCCCCCTTGGGTATGATCCTCTCCACCTCCTCCTGTAGTGGATACGTCACCGAGTGATGCCACAACACTTCTGCGTGGTGATATGGCCACCCTACACATCGAGGTCCGGAACCTCCAGCGCATGGTCCAGCAGCTCCTTATCCACGTGACTTCCGAGCGAGCTGCCACCCCGCCGCAGGTTTCGCCTCCCACTTCATCCCCATCTTCCTCCCGATCCTGCATCCCGTCCTCAGACGATGCTAGTATATCGGATCTCTCGTCTACATCCATCGCCCTCCGCTCCGTCTTGGAGGCTGTCGGCATCATACTGGACAGACCCTCAGCCCCTCGCCGTACCGCTCGTTCTTGCACTCGTCGTGCGCGGCGGCAAGCTGCTCGTCTTGCACGGCGCGCACTGGTAGTACCATCAGACGTGACTGTGGGAGGAGTCTCCGGTGACGAGACCCCCTCGTCTCTTATTTACGGGTTGGTCTGCCGAGTCCTCACACCAACCCTTCTGAGCAACCCTTCAGCCCTGCCGGCCAATCTGACCAATCACATGGCCTTGTCGGCCAACTTCGATAACCTTAGGGCCGGTCGGCAACATCGACGGCCAGCGTTCGCCCATGACAGTCGGTAAGCAGCGAACAATTTGACGAACCGCATTGGACTTGTTATATACGTAACCTACACAGAAGAGGAAAACGTGTCAATAGAACAGGTTCCAACGATGTTATCCTTTCGTATCGCACGGCTTTGACTTTCACCAAATTTACTAATCCGTTTCTCTGCGCATTGAAATGGCAAGTAGTTACTTGAGATGGCCAACTCAGTAGCAGGCTGGCTATCTTGCATCGCGCCGGCAACATGCGGGATTTTTCGCTGACAGCCGCCTGAACGTAAGCTCCGGCGCTGATGGATCCGGCAATGCAGGTCCTCGCGTTGGAGCTACCTCAGAACCCGGGCCCCAAGGTATATTTACCCAAATTTGTAATATTATTATTTAATTATTGTTTACTTGTGATAGAGGGTAATTGAACACTTTTGATGGGCCCACAGTGATGTGTTGGATAGTCCTCGGATTTTCTTCTTCTGTTGTTGGGGAGGTTGAGAATTTAAAGTTTGTCCTGCTCAGCAACCGAAGCTTTCAGGATCTCCTGCTACAGGCACGTGTAGAAGGCGCACGTCCGTGCAACGAGACTCCGGGAAATTAGCGCCATTTTAGTAGCAAAGAATAACAGTTGTTTTGCTCTTTCGAATGTTGTTTGCCGTTTTTGAGATGGTATGACATCGACATACAAACCCTGACATTGGTTTGCAAATGCAACTGCGGTTGTATGTCGAGGGTAGAGAGATTCAGAGTCTCCGTTGTATCCGACGCAAGAGGCGTCACATGTCGTTGAGCAACGAACAGCACCAGGTCTGCTGCCGGTTCCGTGATAGGCTCATTCCCCCTCTGGGCACGACCTGCTGCTGCAGCAGTGGGCCGAAGCATCTGCCAGGTGACCCTCAGATCTGGCTGTTCCTTATTCCCTCCAAGTGGAAAAGTCGGCAGCACTGAGTGCTGCTATGAGGGGGAAGAAACGCCTCGTCAAGAGGAGGCGAGGGCTGTTGCGTCCCCTCGGAGTCCGGGCCTGTTTGATTAGCTGATTACTCCATTCGGGAGTCATTTTCCTACATTTCCTTGGACAAATGCTTGCAAGCCCTTTCTGCACAAACCCGCAGGGCCATTGGTATCAGTGTTTGCCCTTGCCAAGCTGAAAGAGCTTCGACAGACCAAAGGCGATCGTCGTTTCCGCTCGTGATGTTGCTCACAGATTGACGGATCGATAGGGACCAACCTCGTTTGAGGCGTGACAAGATCTCTTCGCCAAAACAAATTCCTCAAAGACGGGTTAGGAATGAAACCGAATGACCTGTTTCCAGAAGAAAGCCCGGTGTGAGCGTTTTTGAGAACGGAAATGAAGCCGGGTTCGGGCTGTTCATTCAAAGTTCTCACCAAGACATCTCAAGCGAAACGAGTGAACGAGTTCTCTTTCAATTTTTGCGCAGGGAGAATACAATCTTAGTCGGCCTCCGTCCGATTTTAGGAAGACGACCTTACGTCCGTACAAACTTTCAGCCTGAAGGTCCGTTGTTCCAGTGCAAAGCGAAGCCTACCGCGTCGCATGCGAGCCAGCTTACCGCTACATCCGCCCGTCCATCACATGTCACAAAATCATGTGATGTGCACCATCAGTTTTTCAACTGGTCTGTCGTTCGGGACTTGCCGCCAGTGCACTGCGCTGGCTAGCCTCCCTCGTTTCTCCCTCACCCGCCTCCATCGTCAGCCCGACCTTGTCAGCTGTTCTATTGCGGAGAGCGCTCTGCGAGGTGTGGTCTTGCACCACCGACCTCTCCTCGCGCCTCTTTCCGAACACGGTTGGTGCTTCCTCGTTGACATCGCTTTGTCCCCTCCCTCCAGCACCCTTGACAATTTCCGTCGCAACTGGACGACACGCGCACCCACCATTGCGATCCCTCCCCTCGACACCGGCCTTATATCACAGTCAACTCCGGCCGCAACCATCGTTCGCGCTCTCCTCCCGCCTCACATCCTTCTTTGACACGACAAGAGAGATCAGGGGGAGAGCGTGGGATCGTGCGTCGGCACGGACCGGCGCAGGGCAGCACCCGGCAGAGGTATGGGTCAGACGCACGGCCTGCCGCTTGAACTCCCCTTCCTCCCACCCGCTTTCTGCCCGCCGCTCGTCGGCAACAAGCCGTTTCCGACGAGCGCCACATGCATCAATGCGCGCTGGCTCACGCCCGTTGATGTTTGGAACTGCAACGCCTACATTGTCCAGTTTTGGCGCCACGTCCTCCTCCCCACCTTCCTCCTTCCCCCGCCCACCTTCTTTCTCCTTCTCTGCCGCCCTCCATCCCTCGTCGTTACCACCTATCTACCATACAACCACCTTCCTTATATCTGACCTCCCTCTCTCTCTTCTCCCAACCTCCTCCCCCTCGTTCCCCCTCCTTCCTTTTTCCCCCTCCCTCCCCATTTCCTTTCCTTTTTCCCTCCCCCCCTTCCGGCCCCCCTCCCCCCCCTCTCTCCCACACACACTCACACACACACACACGCACAACTCCTCTCCCCCCCTTCATCTCCCCTT
>SZWC01013096.1:14741-49366 GCA_023375785.1 Penium margaritaceum
GCCAAAACAGTGGTTTTGGGCCGGTTTTAGGACAGCTCTTGGACTGCCGCGTGCGACACCCGCCGTGCGCCGCGGCAGGTATTTATGCCCTGGACCTGTCATTTGTCATTTCTCTCTGCATTTACTAAGCTATTGAAGCTTATGAGTCTTTGCGCGTCTCCCTAGCCTGATCCTTGCTGTTTCTTGCACCTGCCTGCTTGCTAGTGCGTCAGCTGACTGGACAGTGTCGCCACGTCAGCAGCAGCAAGGCTAGGAAGCTTCCTAGCAGTTTCTCAGCGGGCACGCCAGCTTTAATTTTGGACATGGTGGGTATCTAATCTTTCCGTCCGAGTGACTGGCCGCCTCAGCCATTTTGGCCAAGACGCGTTACGGCGAAACGCACACGGTCGTCCTAAGGCATCTTTGCATACATGCAACCTAAAACCCTATCGTTCCACGTGGCACACCCACATAGAAACATGACCCTAGCGACCAACTAGAGAGGAGGAGGAGTGACGCGATGGATCTTCCATCACAACACTCCTCTTGCCTCAAATCCACATGAATCGTATGTTAGGAGCTAGGGTGAGAAGTTTCCTAGAACCTTCCTAACCACTTGCCGCGACACTAGGCGTTAGCGCCAGGTCAGCGTGTGACAACACTCACAAGTTAGAGACAAAACTGCAAGGGTCTAGGTTGGGACACGAACAAAGTGTCAGGAAACTCAAACTGAATAGAAATGCAAAGAGAAATAACAAATAACATGTCCAAGGCATACATACCTGCCGCGGCGCACTGCGTGTGTCGCACGCGACAGTCCAAGAGCTGTCCTAAAAACCGGCCCAAAACAACTGTTTTGGCCGGAACTCTGCGCACACATGTCAGAATGGTACGCCGTCTGAACCTAGACGTGCAGGATCAAAAGACAGACACTACGACTGGTCGCATGCATGCATCCATCATGACATGGTGGACATACAATGCGAAAACATGCAAATAGGGCTCATGGCCTGTCCGCCTAAAGACCCCTGCAAGCTGTAGAGAAGACAGCAGAGAGTCCCGGCAGCATCTTCGGCTCTGGAACGGTAGTCAGCCAGCTCCAAGCCGGTAGTCCGCCGCCAGTCGTCGCACCGGTGTCACCAGGGCCTGCCTCAGGGATCTGCACGAGTATGGACACGGGCGAGTGGTCACAGTAAACTGTACAAGAACGTCACAAATCACAACACTCCCCCATGACCCGATGGTACACATGTCCACACACGTGCAGCACTGGTACAAACACAATAGTGAGTAACACAAACAAATGAGGCACACATGCACATCCCACACTTCACCACCCTCACGCATGGGGCGAAGCCCAACAGAACGAATGGCCACCAAGAACTTTCCGCGAGCTAGTGCCTTCGTAAATAAATCAGCACGCTGCATGTTAGTGCCAACCCACATGACAGAGATCACGCGTCGCTCCACCAGGTCACGAACGAAGTGGTGCTCAACCGAAATGTGCTTTGTGCGAGCATGAAAGACACCGGAGTTCTCCGCAATGGTGAGAGCACTCTGGTTGTTGCAACACAACACAATGGCAGGTACTAACTGCCCAAGGTCAAGAAACAAGAAACCTCAGCAGCCCCTGCGCCCAAAGCAACATACTCTGACGAACTACGTGCGATGCAGCCCTGCTTCCCGCATCGCCAAGAGAGAGTGGTACCACAGAGCAAGAACACGTAGCAAGTACGTCTGCGCCCATCTGGGCTCCAAGCCGTCGCTGTCAGTGTAGCCGTCAAGGACCACCGAACACTACCGACGAAAACAGAGTCCGAGGTACGGCGTGGAGACCACATACCGCACCACTCGCACAGCCGCGTGAAGGGTTCTTGCACGTGGAGCATGCGAGAACTGAGTGAGGAGGTTGACGGCGAACGTGATATCAGGATGCGTGGTAGTGGCCAGGTACTTCAGAGATCCGATGAGACGGAGGTACAAGGTCACGTCCACTGTCTCCCCTAGCTGTGTAGGGTCATCCACCTTCAGGGCATCCTGCCCATCAGGAATAAGAGGTGTGGAAGCGGACGGCACTGCACCAAGGAGATCGCTGAAGCGCTCCCCCCACGACTCGTACGTATCGGGCCTGATGCAATAACAGTGTGTGACGTTTGCGATCTCGCACGATCTCCATACCAAGAAACACCGATGCAGGACCAAGGTCCTTCATCCTGTAGGTAGTCCGGAGGACAGCCTTGGCCTCCTTCACGGCCTCCAGGGACGGAGACGCGATCAGAAGGCCATCAACATAGACCAGGATGGCGGTGAACCGCTCGGGTGTCGGTAGGATGAAAAAAGAGGGGTCTGAAGCGCTCTGTACGTATCCTGGACGAGTTAAAGTGCCGGTGATCTCCCGGTTCCAACACCGCGGAGACTACTTGAGGCTGTACAAGGACTTGCGCAAGCGCCAGACCTTGTCACCGTCCTAAGAGCCCGGTGGCTGAGCCACGTAAATCTCCTCATCCAGAGAGCCATGGAGGAACGCATTGTTCACATGCATCTGGTGCATTTTCCAGTCAGGCTGAGCCACTACACCGAACAGAGCTCGAGCTGAGGTCATGCGGTTGACAGGGACAAAGGTGTCAGTGTAATCGACTCCCTCAATCTAAGGGTACCCCTTGACGACCAAGCGGGCCTTGTAGCGTTCTAGTGAGCCATCCGGCTTCACCTTCTTGCGAAAGACCCACTTGACGTGTATAGCCTTCCTCCCAGGAGGAAGGTCGAAAACCTCGTAGACTCTGTGCTCTCGGATAGCGCGAAGCTCATCCTTGCAGGCAGCACGCCAAGCGTCAACATCTTGTGATGAGAGAGCCTCCCTAAGTGTGCCCGGGTCGGGTGCCATAGAGGGAGAACTTTGCGTGGCAAGTGCACACGCCTCAATGCCGGGCCTGACGACCACGAGATCAGCTGTTGCGTCACTGGCGATATGGAACTCGTGAGTGACGAGGTCATGCCCTACGGGGCATGCTTGATGTACCTTTGTGAGCTTAGTGCGGATACTCAGGCCTAGGGCCTTTGTGCCGGGTTCACCACTCGCAATGCTGCGAGAGGAGCGCCTGGGTCCGAGGCCCAACGCTCGCTGAGCTCCGGAATCCAGTGGTCGAAGAGGGCCACCTGGCTCACGGGAGTAACCTGAGGTCAAGGGACGCACCTTAGGCTTAGGGACAGGTGCGACCACAGGGACAGGTACGACCATAGCTGATGAGGGCTGAGACGAGGCAGCCGGAGACGCCGTGCGAGGTGATGCGTGTGTGGGGAACACGGGGATGGGTGTGACAGCCGGAGCAGGCAAGACTGGACCTGACATTGAGGCAGGATTACCAGTCGACATAGGAACGGGAGTGGGCGAGACTGGATGAGATACAGAGACAGGAGTGCTAGCAGACATAGGTGCTGGTGCAGAAAGAGGCGTGGGAATAGAGGTGCCTCTGGGGTGTGAAACAGGCTGTACATGCGAGATCTCAGGACCGACGGCAATGATCGGCGGATCATCAAGGGCCAGAGACCGAGAGGGGCTCGAGCCGACATATCAGCCTGATGAGAGGTGCTTGCTGGCGTAGAAGTCTCCCCCATCCGCCGAGAACCCACATAGGAAGGAACATGGGTGGCAGAGAGTGTTGTGATCGAAGTCAGGTCACGATAGGTAAGTGACTCGAAAAACAGCGTGTCGCGAGACTCAATGACGCGACAAATAGTAGGGTCCCAGAAGCGCCAGGCCTTCGACTGGGGGAAATGCCTATGCACACAAGCGGCCCCCAGGTGAGACCTTGGACCCCTGCTGGTCCTCGGAGTACCAGACGGAGGCCAGAGAGCCCCAGACGCAAGCGAGATGAAGGTCAGCTCGATGTCCAAACCAGAGCTCGTACGGTGCAATATGGTCCGGAAGCGGACCGTGCGGGAGGCGGTTCTAGACCCAAGTCATGTAGGCGAAACCCTCAAAGAAAAAAGACTCCGGGAGACCGCACTCAGACCGCATGGCGCGAACCGCATCCTCCATGGTGCGGTTCCAGCGCTCAGATACACCGTTCTGCTGGGGGGTAACAGGAGCGGAGACCTGGTGAAAAATCCCGTGCTCAGCAAAGAAGGAGTCCATCTCGCCAAGGAACTCGCCGTCGCAATCTAAGCGGAAGGTATGTAGCGTGTGGCGGGACTGACGCTCAGCCATCACTAGCGAGAGTCAAACTGCAAGGGCGGCGTCGCTCTTCTGACGAAGACCGTAGACCCACCGCATCAGGGTAAGGTCATCAGTCAAAGTCAGAACATACCGACCCCTCTCGGAGAGAGACTCGATCGAGAGAGGGCCGAGAAGGTCTGAGTGAACCAGCTCTAGAGGCCGAAGCGCTCGGGAACGAGAGTCAGGGTAGGTGCACCAGTGCATCTTCCCTTCAGCGCAAAAAAAAAAGTCAATCTTTGGTGGCTTCTCGAATGAAGCCGCGTCAAGACCGAGAGCGGGCTGTGTCCGAATGAGCTTTGACACAGTGTCGGAGTCCACGTGACACAGACGGCGACGAAGCAACCGTTGGTGTTCCGGAGATAGAACACCAGTGACAAAGACACGACCGGAGGAGGAGGAAGAGCGAGGAGAGGAGGGCCGAGCGATGTGCTACAGATCATGTATGACTGAAGCACGCAGGACGACACTGTGGGTGTCAGTAGCAGTCACAGTCGCTGAGTCAGCGGTATGCTCCACAGAGAGACCCATCAAGGTGTAGGCATGCAAAGAAAGCAAGCTGAGCTCAAGATCAGGTATAAACAACACATTGGAAAGGTATAGGGGGCCAGACGGACCATCGAAGCATACAACCCCAACACCATGGACTGGTAAGGACTGACCAGAGCCTGTACGGACGGAACGGACAGACGTGACAGGGCCGAGAACAACAAAGTCACTGCGATGGCACGTCATGTGATGGGTGGCACCAGAATCGATGATCCAAGTGCCACCAGAGTCACGACTGGAGGACGTCACTGTACAACGAGCAATGGAACACTCGGCATCAGAGGGACGCTGAGCCGTTGGTGGGGAGGAACGACGCACAACACAAAGATGAGACTCATGAATCCACTCGGTGCAGTCAGGCCCATCATCATCACATGCTGACTGTGCTCCCCAACACGCGTCGTCACGAGCCACGGGAACAGACAAACAAACAGTCTGTGAACCATCCGACGATGACAACACACTCGCACCTCCCTGAAAGCGGAGCGCCAGAAGGTGGCAAAGCTCGGCGATGGTGTGGTCGCGCGAGTCCGGATCGCTACTGCTCGTCGGTGAGGAGGCAGGAACAGCTGTAGTCGTGGCCGCCGCGCGTCCGGAGGAGGATGCGGGTGACGTGCCAGACGTGGAACGGAGAGCATGAGCAGTCTGGAGCCCACGAGTGATCCGCGCCCAGTCGAGTGGCTGTTGGCACTCGGTGTAGCGATGGGCGCCTCCTTAGTTGTAGTAGTGCACAGAATAGCCACTGCTACCACTGGATGACGACTGCTATTGACCTGATCCACGCTTCCTATTCTTCTTCTTCCTCTAGGCGGCTGCTGCAATGCCCTGTGTCTGCGTGGGTGTAGACGGGGTCAAAGAGGAAGAGGAAGATAAGGAAATGATGGAGGAGGAAGAGGGAGACTACAGGAGGGAAGATGGTGGTGTTACGATGGTTGCTGCAGCAAGGGAAGTCTCTTGATGGGCTACGGCTGCCTCACGGGCTGAGGTCACTTGAAGGAAGAGCTGATGCGCCCAAGGAAGCAGCTGCAGAGTGGCTGAGAAGGGCTGGAGGAAAGCGTCGCTGTATCGTGTGAAGATGTCGGTGTACTCGAGGCAAACTCCGAGCATAATCGTACGAAACGCCCACAGCTATGTGCCTCTTGAGGTCCCCAAGCGTGTGTAGATGCGCATGGCGCGTCGCCAGTAATCTGCTGCAGGCTCCGCAGGCCCCTGACGGAGCGAATGGAAAGCACGAATGAGTGATGCACAAGTGGCATGCGTCTCTGCGGCCAGCAGGGATAAGGCCAAATCCCAACCTCCACGGGGATCGACGCAGGTGCCTGTGCCGGCCTCGCCAAAGAAGGGGCGACAGTCGACGATAGTCTTGCGTGACATGGCGTAGAGGAGTCCGCGCATGGCCCGAGCTGCTGTCAGTACTTGTGCTGGGTCTGTAGGCTGGTACGGGCTGTGGTAGTAAGGCCACACTGACTCAGAAGTAGCTCACACCTAAAACAGATCTCCCACCAGTCAAAGCCATCCTCACTGATGTACCGTGGAGGTGGTGCCTCAAAATCCTTGGGCTACTGCTCCATGGGGAGAGCAACCACAGGTTGAGAAGGATGAGAGACGGGAAAGACTCCTGGAAGAGGATGGTCAGTGGGGTAGTCAGGTGACAATCGTATCGGGGAAAATGGAGGAGATCGGGTGCCGATCTGCAGCTCACGGAGGCGCTCCTGAAGAACTCGAATCTCCTGAGTCGGGGAATCATCCGTAATGCCTGGCATGAGTGGCTCATCATCCAGGAGGTCAAGAGGTGGTGGGACAGGTCGAGCGCCAGCCACGGGTGCCTGAGCCGACTGTTGGGTAAAGACCGCGATGCCGGCTGCTCCCTCTGAAATCCCGCTGAGGAGCCGTGGATTGAGCACGCAGAAGCTCAGTCAACGTGCGGATAGCGTCAGTCTGCTCTCTCTGGAGGCGACGCATCTCATTGTGCTGGCTTCGCAGGTCCTCAAGGGCCTGCTAGCGTGGACTCAGTACACCAGACGAAGAGGAGGAGGGGTCGCCTGGTCCCTTCTCCTTGTTGTCGGACAGGCTCATGTTGCCGCTCAATATGGGGCGACAGGTCAAGTTTGTCGGATTTTAAAACCGTCAGAGTTTCTTGAGGATTTGAGAACTGACAACTTTTGACTGTCCGGCCAAAAAATTGGCTAAGTATGGTGCTGACGGGCAGAAATTTGGCTGAGTGCTGGAATTTAAAAATTGGGTTCGGTCACGAGATACCCGAATAGTAGAAATATAGAACTGATTCGCCCGTCGTCGAGCGAGAAATAACCTAACTACCCATCAGCCGCCGCTACCGCCACGCCAGTAACAAAGAAAACAGACAAAAATGCATGGCGAGACCACATGCCATGCGCTGACGACGCATGGTATGAGGCGCCCTCCGCTAGTATCACAAACCCTTTCGTTGAAGGGTTTGTGATGCTAGCGGGGGGAGGTCTGTTTAGAGTTTGAGGGGAGTTCGAGACTCCCCATGCGTTGAAAGGGAACCTGNACGAGATACCCGAATAGTAGAAATATAGAACTGATTCGCCCGTCGTCGAGCGAGAAATAACCTAACTACCCATCAGCCGCCGCTACCGCCACGCCAGTAACAAAGAAAACAGACAAAAATGCATGGCGAGACCACATGCCATGCGCTGACGACGCATGGTATGAGGCGCCCTCCGCTAGTATCACAAACCCTTTTGTTGAAGGGTTTGTGATGCTAGCGGGGGGAGGTCTGTTTAGAGTTTGAGGGGAGTTCGAGACTCCCCATACGTTGAAAGGGAACCTGCTGGGCCCCGCTACCGCGGGGCCTAGCAGGAGCCCGCGCAAAAATAAAACCCTAAAACCTCGAATGTAATTCGGGGAATGGTTTGAATGCGGTTTGTGTGTTAAAATGATAGGTTTGCGTTTACAACAAGTTATCCAAAACGAAAGAAGGGTGTTTTCGCTCGATCGCGAGGGAGCGATGACCGCTTTGTTTTCTTTTTTCTTTTCTCACGCAAACCCCCCAGTTCAATGTAGGATTTCATGTTTGGCGCGGGCTCCGCCCGCGCCAAACATATAAAACCCTAAATCGAACTGGGGGGTTTGCGTGAGAAAAGAAAAAAGAAAACAAAGCGGTCTTCGCTCCCTCGCGATTCTCGCGTGGGAGTGATCTCCGCATGTAGGATTTTTTCATGCTTGCTCGTCAACGCATGCCGCGAGCGAGCATGATTTTCGACTGGGCTTTTGAGTATTTTTTTTGCCGCTACCGGGCGGATCAGAGTCTCACTTTGCGTTTTATGGGTATCTGAGCTATTTGGCCCTTAAAATTTTTGGCACTAATTCAAGGTTGTCCAAATCAAGCAAAATTTGGACCACAGAGGCTCCTGAATTTGCTGAACATGATGGTGAAATTTTCTGTCGCAAAATGTTGGAAAAAGTGGCAAAACATCACTTTCCCTGTTCCGCCCGAAATTCAGCAGAAAACAAATCCGCGTTGCACTTCAGTCTTTGCTGGTGGCGACAGAGCACAAAACTGAGCGTGAATAGTAGCTTTGGAGAGCTTGAGAGAAGAGCTTTCCAATGCACCCTCAAACGCTGAAAACGGCGTTCGTTTGAACCCAGGGCAAGCTCGTGCCGACGGGGAGGTGGTGGCTGACGCGATTTTCGTCCGCGGCTCCTCCACGTCCGTGCGGCTTCTAGGAAGTTGCACGGACAGGCACAGTGGTGGCGTATGCTGCTGTTGTTGCTGCTACTGCTGCTGCCGTCGAGCTTGACGGCAATGGCCTCAAGCCACTTTGGCGGCTACTGTTGCTGATGTTTCTGATGCCGCGGCCGATGTTGCTACTGCTGCTGCTGCTGTGGTCAAAACTTCCAGCACTGTTGTTGCGCTACTGGACAGCTGCTATGGCGCTGCTACGCTGGCGTGCAGCTACACTGCTGCACCCCTCCTGCACGACTCCTCTGTCGCGCAGGTGTTGCGGCCTATGCCTTGCCATGGCGCAGGTTGGTGGATCCACCCACGACCTGTCGCTGTTGCTGTGTGTTTTTGCCGATGCTGTTGCTCACTGCTGCTACGATTGCTGCATCTCTGCTCTGCAGCACAACAAGCTCTGGCTTGTTGCTTTGATACCATGAGAAGTTTCCTAGAACCTTCCTAACCAGTTGCCGCGACACTAGGCATCAGCACCAGGTCAGCGTGTGACAACAGTCACAAGTTAGAGACAAAACTGCAAGGGTCTGGGTTGGGACACGAACAGAGTGTCAGGAAACTCAAACTGAATATAATTGCAGAGAGAAATAACAAATGACAGGTCCAAGGCATGAATACCTGCCACGGCGCACGGCGGGTGTCGCACGCGGCAGTCCAAGAGCTGTCCTAAAAACCGGCCCAAAACCACTGTTTTGGCCGTAACTCTGCGCACACATGTCAGAATGCTACGCCGTCTGAACCTAGACGTGCANGACACTAGGCGTCAGCGCCAGGTCAGCGTGTGACAACAGTCACAAGTTAGAGACAAAACTGCAAGGGTCTGGGTTGGGACACGAACAGAGTGTCAGGAAACTCAAACTGAATATAATTGCAGAGAGAAATAACAAATGACAGGTCCAAGGCATAAATACCTGCCGCGGCGCACGGCGGGTGTCGCACGCGGCAGTCCAAGAGCTGTCCTAAAAACTGGCCCAAAACCATTGTTTTGGTCAACTCTGCCCACACATGTCAGAATGCTACGCCGTCTGAACCTAGACGTGCAGGATCAAAAGACAGACACTACGACTGGTCACATGCAGGCGTCCATCATCAGACGGTGGACATACAATGCAAAAACATGCAAATAGGGCTCATGGCCAATCCGCCGAAAGACGTCTGCAAGCTGTAGAGAAGACAGCAGAGAGTCCCGGCAGCATCTAGGGCTCTGGAATGGTAGTCGGCCAGCTCCAAGCCGGTAGTCTGCCGCCAGTCGTCGCACCGGTGTCACCACGGCCCGCCTCAGGGATCTGCATGAGTATGGACATGGTCGAGTGGTCACAGTAAACTGTACAAGAACATCACAAATCACAACAAATGTTGGTTTTTCTGCGTCGCTCATGTACTCTATTGTGTCTTCCCGGCTTGTGTATATCGGTGTGTAGATGACAAATGGTAAGACGACGCTGCTATAGTGTCGTCCGGTGGAGCCGACTCACGCTGAGGCCTACACGCAGTACGCTGGAGTCTCCTCCCTGCGTCAATGTGCTCAGCTCCATCGGCAGGCTTCCTTGGCGGTTGAGCCGCTGGCGGTCACTGGTACCGCAGTGGTTGTCTGCATGAGTGCAGCGCTGGATCTGACTGTGCTATTGTGTCTGCAGCGTCATGATCTGCCATGTTTCATGTTGCGTGGCACAATTTGGCACAATGGACCTTCGTAGGCACTGCCTCGGTTCAGGCAACCATAACTCTTTGCTACTGTTTTTCTAGCTGTTTCTGACCGCACGACTACGTTTGCAGCGTTGGTGTTATGGTATGGTCCAGTTTTCAGGCAAAATGAACGACGCCCGGGTTTTGGGCTGTCGGCCATTTGGCAGGGCTCTCTAAGAAGACCCTGCTTGCCAGAAAAGAGGTATATGATTATTTTCTGACTGGCTGGTTAGCTAGCAACAAGCTCTACAGAGCTAAGGGTCAGCTAGAACTTGGAGGGGTCTCCCATTGTTGTTTATTCTTTGCTCCTAATCAGTTACTTCCAGTTTATAGCTGCTTTCTAGCGCTAACACCGACGTGCGCATTTCTCAGTAAGAAACCCGGAGCATCCAGACTTAGACTCTAGAGCAGCGGACTGAGGGGGTAGCAGACTAAGCAACAAACGTGGAAGCCATCACGCTGCATCAATAACGCTGTTGCCCCAATCTACTGCCTAGTGTTTCCAGCTTGGTATAAGAGCCAGAGCGTAGCATCAGTAGCAGAAGACTGGCGTACAGGTGCCAGACAACGCCAGCCGACCCCCATATGTGTAGTGCAAGGGAAATGCTGCCGGATTTTTTCTGGCAGCATCGACCAGCCTGGCGGCGGCGTCAGAATTCTCCCCACGTCCACTGGGCCTGCATGAATGCTGCCGAATTTTTTCTGTAGCACTGACCTCCACGCGTGACGCGAGGAGGTGAGCGGCCAGCGTCGTCAGGCATTGCAACAATGACACACGTCGACCAGGTGTGATCGTGCTCCAAGCAGTAACAACGACAGTAGCTTACAACAGCAACGAGTAGTGGTAGTAGCAGCCTACAGCAACTATGCTTAGCAGTAACAACCGGCAGCAGCAACAGCTCGCGACACCTTGTAGCAGCAGCAGTCCGCAACGGCTTACAGTAGTAGTAGGGCGTAGTAGCAGCAGCAACCTGCGGGAGCAACAGCAACAGCAAGCAGCAACCAGCAGCAAGCAGCAGCAGTAGCCGACTGCTGTAGCAGCAGCACCCAGCAGGAGCCAGTAGCAGCCCGTAGCAAGTAGGGTTAGCACCCGTAGCAGCAGCCGGCCGCACCTGCAGTAGTAGCCAGCCGCAGTCCACTACAGCAACAACTACAGCTCGCAATAGTAGCAGATTCACAGCAGTAGCAACAGCAGCGGCTGCTATAGCCGCAATCAAAACAACAGCAGCAGCAGCAGCCACACCAACGTAAGCAACAATAGTAGCACCAGCAGCTGCAACAGCAATAGCAGCAATAGTAGCAGCTACGTCGGCTGCAGCAATAGCAACAACAGCCGCAGCTACACCAGCTAACATCATATGGCGGACGCAACAGTGACTTTAGGAATAGCCACTATTGATATAAGCAACGTTTCAGCTGACATCGTTCTTGACATCACTACTGATGTCATCAACAAAAAAAGGACCACTCTGTAGATAACGCAGCAGCACCTGCTATAGTCAACCATCTCAAGCTGACATCACTACTGATGTCACTACTGACGTCAACAGCATAAAGAGAAAAAAACACAAAGGAGGGTGGAACAAAAGGGGCCAACAAACATTGCCACAAGCCCCAATGGGGAGGGGTCCTCCTTTGGTGGGGGGACTCCTCGTCCCCCTTTCCTATAGCAGGTGTAGTAGTTGCAGCAGCAATAGTAACAGTAGCAGCAACAGCAAGAGTAGCAGCAGCAAGAGCAGTAGTAGCAGCAACAGTCGCAGTAGTAGCAACAGTAGTAGTAGCATCGGCAGCGTCAGCAGCAACAACAACTGGAGCAGCAATAGCAGCAACAGCAACGCCAACACCCTATAGGCTCTGTCGTCGGTCCCTCTGATGCGATAGATCCACTCGGCGCTTTGCGCTAGTAGCTCTCAACAATGACACAGCAGCTTAGTGGCAATACAGCTGCCGCCACCCCTGTCGTTGCAACAGTCTTGGTAGCAACATCAAGAGCCACCGCCGCAATAGCTTTAGCAGCCACCACCGCTGTAGCAGCAGCCGTTGCTACAACAGCCGCTGAAATGTCAACAAGCACCGTTCACCCCACCAGGATATGCAAGCCTTGCCATTTCCCTTACCACGTAGTACTTGGTACAGCAACACACCCTACGCCAACAACAGACGGTGACGTCAATCCTAGGCCCCACTCTGGGTGCCGGGCGCAGGCCAATGGACTTTGAAACCCCATCGTCGTTGCTTCAAGCTTGCGACCAGTTCCGAAGCTGGGAGCTCATCTTCCGGATTTGGGTACAAGGCAAAAGTCTGTGGCCTTACTATGTCCTCCCCTTTGACTCCACCCAAGCCGACTAGGTCTACGACTCGAGTCGCGTCGTGTATGCTCTCGTCCCTATCGCCCCTCCAACCACATGCCTTGATCTTGAGCCGTTCCTTGGCGACCTCACCATTGGCGCCCTCCCTGACCCAGCAGCAACCTGGCTTGTACTCACGCACCCTCATCGCCTATTCAATGATGCTGAGACTAGCCACCTACTCCGGGAGTTCAACTCCCTTCGCACGACGGAGACCGAGATGGTCACCTCTTATTGGCAGCGCGTAGAGGATCCTCTCCGCCGCCTCGGAGACGCCGCGCCACCCCCTCTCTCCGTGCTTCTGACCTTCAAGCGCGGCGCTAACACCACCTTCTCTGACGTCTTTGTCCACTACTCCCATGATGTTCTCGCCTCGATGGTTTCCCCGGGTACCCTCATGCCTAGGACATACGAGCTCTTCCTCTACATTGAGGAGTTTCACATCTATCGTACGATGTCCCTTGTCTCCCCAGCCTTCGCCTCTCCTGCCGTCACCTTAGTGACTGTCGCTGCCCCAGTAGCAATAGCATCTTCCGGTGTCCTCTCATCTGGCAAGAAGAAGAAAAGGGGTAAGAAGGAGAAAGGGACTCAGCAGTAGACTAGCAGAGCAAGCAGCGCCAGCCTCGTCTGCCACAACTGTGGCCAGTTTGGACACGGGTGGTACACGTGTCCACTCTCGACTGACAAGGCTCATGTCATCGCCACCATGCGTCGCCAGCATGACCGCCGCCATGCCACCAGTGCTGTGACTGTCGTTGCTCCTGTCGCATCCACACCACCCGTGACGACCTCACCGCAGCTTCCTCCACAACCGTCCGCACCCGCTGCTCCGTCCCCGGTGCCTTCCTTTCCCTTCCTGGACTCCGGTACCATCACCATCACACCGTAGTCGGTCTACTCCATTGGACCCTCCGCCCGCGACCGCCAGCTGGAACAGACCATCGCCTTGTAGCTCGGCCTTCCCCGCCCTCCTCCCAAGGGAAGTGTAAGTTGCGATGTTGCTAGTTCCTCATAGCCTTACATGATGGAGTCGGTGTTGTGATCATGTCTTGTATCCCCGTCCGTCCCGTCCTCTGCCATGCCATGTCCTCCCGCTCCTCTCCAAGACAATGTCGCCTGGCTAGATGACTAGAACTCCTAGTTTGCGCCTCCGTCCACGTCGTCAGCGTCGCTCGCGCATTGCCATGTGACGGTCAATGACCTGGCCACGCCGGTCCAGGATCCGTCAGAAACCTCAATCATCGACTCCGACCACGCATCACATGACGGCCTCATGCGAGGCCTTCAATGTTCTTGGTCCCGTCACCGATGTCACCAGGGTTCGGACGGGATCTGGTCACGTATTGCCCGTTTGTGGTGTTGGCGTCGTTCGATTCAGTGGTGCAGCGGGTGATGTCTTCTTAACTGATGTTCTCTTTGTCTTTGGCCTTTAGCTCAACCTCCTGTCTTTCACCTCCTTTGATTGCATGACTATGGACGTCCTGCATTCATGTGGTGTGGGCACTGCGTCGTTACGCCCGTCCGGTCGTGTCGTTCTGCGTGCCACCGCCCATGGCAACTTGTGGCATGTGCCGCACTTGTCCGCTCCCACCTCTGTCTCCTCCTCGTCGGTAGATACTGGCCACGTGTTCATCACTAGCACCTTGTCTGCGCAGCACACGCGTCTCTTGCATTGCTGCCTCTGTCACATCCACTCTGTTGCTGTTGACAGCATGATTCGCACACATTCGACCACAGGTCTTGACATAGCCTCCTTTCTTCTGCCTTGTCCCACAGAGTGCATTGACTGTGTTCAAGGCAAGATGCACCGTTCCATCTACCCCATCTCTGCCTCTCAAGCGTCCGTCCCGCTCGACCTCGTTCACTCTTATGTCATGGGTCCCCTCCCGACAGAGTCAGTCGGTGAGTACGTTCGTTATGTCCTCACCCTTACGGACGGCTACTCTCACCTTTGCTGTGTCTTTTGCCTACAACAGAAGAGTGACGTTGCTCCCACCATTCGAGACTGGCCGGTCCGCGCTGAACGCGAGTGTGGTCACCATCTCCACTGCTTCCATTGTGATCACGGGGGTGAGTTTATGGGGGAGACCACACTCTTCCTCGCCTCCCATGGTGTCCATCATGAGACGTCGGCACCTTACACGCCAGCCCAAAACAACGTCTCTGAGCAATGGAACCACACCATGGCTGATGCCGTTCGCACCATGCGAGTCAAATCTGGCATCTCTGATGGCTTCTACTTTGAGACGATGACCTACATGACGTGGGTCTAGAACCAGATTCCCCACGGACCCATTCCTTGTCATTCCACCCCATACGAGCACTGGTGTGGAGAACGCGCCGACCTGCGTTCGGTTATGTCTGGGGCTACGTCGCCATCGTGTGGTTGCCTGCCTTGCACCAGGGTGGCAAGCTCAAGCCTCGCGGTCATCCGTGCACCTTCCTTTGCGTTTCACGCCAGTCAAAGGCATGGCGTTCTTTTTGGATCCCGCTCGTCACTGCGTCGTCGAGTCCCGCGATGCCCTCTTCTTTGAGGACCTCTTTCCCCGTGACCTTATTTGCTCCGGCGCGTTGATGTTCCTCTTGTTGCGTGGGGGAGTGGTGGGTCCACCCTTTGTCCAACCGCGTCCGGGCATTCCATCGTCTGCGCCTGCGGGCCCACCTTCACCAGCTGCCCCATCTATGTCCGCCAGCCCCTCCAGGCCGACTGCCCTATCTGTGTCTGCCAACCCCTCCAGGCCAGTTGCCTCGACCATGTTTGCCAGCCCCTTAGGGCCAGTTGCCCCGTCCGTGTCTGCCAACCCCTTAGGGCCGGCTGCCCTGCCCGTGTCTACAAGCCCGCTAGGGCTGGCCGCCCCGCCCATGTCTACCAGCCCCTGAAGGCCAGCTGCCCCGCCCGTGTCCGCCAGCCCCTCAGGGCCGAGCGCCTCGGCCGTGTCTGTCAGCCCCTCAGGGCCGACTGCACCGTCCGTGTCTGCCAGCCCCTTAGGGCCGGCTTCCTCGTCCATGTCTGCCAGCCCCTTAGGACCGGCTGCCCCGTTCGCGTCCAACAGCCCTTCAGGCCTGATTGTCACATCTGTGTCTGCCGGCCCCTCAAGGCCGGCAGCCTCATCTGTGTCTGCCGGCCCCTCATGGCCGGCTGCCTCGTCCGCATCGGCACGCCACACATGTGATCTAGGCGGAAGCCTCNCCAGCCCCTCAAGGCCAGCTGCCCCGCCCGTGTCCGCCAGCCCCTCAGGGCCGAGCGCCTCGACCGTGTCTGTCAGCCCCTCAGGGCCGACTGCACCGTCCGTGTCTGCCAGCCCCTTAGGGCCGGCTTCCTCGTCCATGTCTGCCAGCCCCTTAGGACCGGCTGCCCCGTTCGCGTCCAACAGCCCTTCAGGCCTGATTGTCACATCTGTGTCTGCCGGCCCCTCAAGGCCGGCAGCCTCATCTGTGTCTGCCGGCCCCTCATGGCCGGCTGCCTCGTCCGCATCGGCACGCTACACATGTGATCTAGGCGGAAGCCTTAGACCTAGGCCGATAGTTGGCACTCACGCCACCTCCGCACGTCCTCTCACCCCACGACACCCTATCATTCCACGAGAGTCCTCACCTCATGCTAGATCCACTCCCACGGTCGTGAGTAGGGACCCCGACACCAAGGCATTTGGCTTGGCCACACTGTCAGTCATCGACAACCTACATCCAGGGTCAACTATGGGCTATGCCCTACTCCATCAAGAAGATGAGTATGCCGTTGCGGCCACGCTCACGCGGATGGCACCAGGGGCATGTGACACACACATCCTCACTGTCCACTCCATTGAGCGACCAGAGGACCGAGCCACCCTGCTTGAGGCTCGGGCGTCTCCCGAGGCCACTCACTGGGAAGCCGCATGTGCCGTCAAGCTAGCCGCCATTTGGCAACATCACGTCTATGAGCTCGTCGACCTTCCCCCGGGCCGCAAGGCCATCGGCGCCAAGTGGGTTCTCTAGCGAAAGTGGAAGCCAGTCGGGTCTATGGACAAGTACAAGGACGATCTCACGGCCAAAGGGTTTGCTCATGTCCCTGGGATCGACTATGACCAGATCTTTGCCCCGGTCGGTCGGTTCTCCACCAGCTGGGCGTTGTTGAGCCTGGTTGCCCAACATGGGTCGGAACTGCATCAGATGGATGTGAGTAACACCTTCCTCCATGGCTCACTAGAATGCAAGGAGGTCTATATGATGCAACCTCCAGGCTTCGACGACGGCTCTGGCAAGGTCTACAGGCTACGGAAGGCCCTCTATGGCTTGAAGCAGTCATCGTACTGCTGGAACCAGGACATCAGTCGTACGCTTCCTAGCGGCGGCCTCCTTCGCAGCTCTGCCGACCCCTTGCTATGCATCAGCCCGCGGGGTCAGACCCTCGTCGTCATCTTGGTCTATGTCGACGATCTTCTCATCGCATCACCGAACACAGCTGCCATCCAGCGGGTCAAGGACCTACTACACGTTGCCTACCAGATGAAGGACCTCGGACCAGCGCGAGTCTTTCTGGGCATCGAGCTTGAGCATGGTCGCTCCGCGGGTATATTGCATGTCCATCAAGCCGCCCATGTCCATACCCTGTCCGGGCGCTTCGCCGAGGACCTGCCCCTTGTATTAGAGCATCCTCACCCATGTCGCCGGACGGTTAGGCATTGCTCAAGAATTCTAATCCAGTTGTGGTGGGGGAGCTAGTAGACGTTACTCTGTATTTGCACGTCAGCGAGTCACTGATGTTCCTGGGGACAACGACGCGCCCAGATATCGCGTTTGTTGTCAACCTCCTGGCTCAGTTCTCATAGGAGCCACATCACCTCCACTTTGAGTCCGCAATCCGAGTACTCCGCTATGTCATCTTGACTCCACGGCAGGGTCTCATGTTCCACCGATACCCGTTTGTTGTCGCGGTGGACTACATCGATAGTGACTAGGTTAGCAATTTGGATGGTAAGAGTCGCATAGGCTGGATCTTTCTGATTGGCGGCACGGGGGTGTCCTCGTGCAATGGCAATCAAGGGTGCATTGTGTGCAGCACTGTTGAGAATGAGTACATAGCCCTTGGTTCAGGCGCATGTGAGAGTGTGTGGCGGCGTCGTCTGTTGTACGAGTTGCGTCAGTCCGTCGCATCCATCACGCTTCACTTTCACAATGAGAGTGCCATGGCCATTGCTGACAATGACGGCATGCATCACACACGTACAAAGAACATAAATGTTGAGTATCACTATGTGCGTTCATTGTTGAAAAACGGTAGTATCAGCATTGTGTAGGTTGAGACAGCATGGCAATTGGCTGACTTCTTCACCAAGGCACTGAAGCACTAGTCATTCAAGTAGACTGTGAGTTCAATCGGCATGCGTCCGTGAGTTGCACTTTTTGTCCTGGCCTACGTCTCTTTGTGCCTTTAGGGAGTCTATCTGTTGAATGTGATGCTGCCCGCCTATGTGCACTGCGTTTGTGAGTCATGGGGGAGTGTTGTTTTTTTCCGCGTCTCTCATGTAATCTGTTGTGTCCTCCCGACTTGTGTACATCGGCATGCAGATGACTGACGGTGAGACTTGACGATGTTGGAGTGTCGTCCGGTGGAGCCGACGCACGCTGAGGCCTACACGCAGTTCGCTCGAGTCTCCTCCTTGCGTCAATGTGCTCAGCTCCATTGGCAGGCCTCATTGGCAATCGAGTCGCTGGCAGTCACTGCCATCTCAGAGGTTGCCTGCATGCGTGCAGCGTTGGATCTGACTGTGCTATTGTGTCTGCAGCGTCATACTCTGCCATGTTTCATGTTGCGTAGCAGTGTTTGGGAAAATGGACCTTCGTAGGAACTACCTGGGTTTGGACATCCATAGCTCTTCGCAACCATTTTGCTAGTTGTTTCTGACCACATGACTACGTTCGCAATGTCGGTATCATGGTATGGTCCAGTTTTCAGGTAAAACGGACGACATCCCGGTTTTGGGTTGTCGGCCGTCTGGCAGGGCTCACTGAGAAACCTTGCCTGCCAAAAAACAGGTATAGGACTATTTTTTGATTGGCTGGTTAGCTGAGTAACAAACTTTATAGAGCTGGGGGGCAGCTGGAACTTGGAGGGGTCTCCCATTGTTGTTTATTCTTTGCTCCTAATCAGTAACTTTGAGATTACAGCTGCTTTTTGGCTCTAATACAGGCGCGCACCTTTCTGAGTAACAAACCCAGAGCATCCAGACTTAGACTCTAGAGCAGCAGACTGAGGGGGCAGCAGACTAAGCATCGAGCGTGGAAGCCAGCACGCTGCATCATCAAAGCTACAATCCCAACATGCTGCCTAGTGTTTCCAGTTGGGTTGTTGTGGACTCTAGCCCGTAGATTCTTTTACGGCCAAGTACACCCCGGGAAAGTAGCCTCGAGTCCCCGAATAACACTGTGTTTACTAACGGACCATTTTTAATTCTAAAAATGGCCTGTACCCTACATTCCTCCCCCTTTGCTTAGAATTCTCCCGGTTCGTCTTTGCTAACCAAGGATTGATCATCGCGTACTTCATGATGTAAACCATTCAACAAGAAGCGCAAACAATATCACACATGTGAACTCTTTTCATCTGCAACACGGTTGCGTCACGTTCACGCACAATCAACCACACACAAGTGGTTTTTGTGAGTCTGATCTTTCGCGCACAACATCTAGTGTTGATCGCGTGATCCCTTGGCTTTTACCAAGATGAGACACGTACAATCCTTGTACGTTCTTCACAATTGTGCACGGGTCTTCACCGAGTACTCATCACACGTGTGCATCGTTGGCATGGTCGATGCCTTTTGAGAAGTACATTGTCAATAGTGTCTTGCCAGTTTGGAAGAGGGTACATAGAATATATTTTCCACATTTTCTGTGGTACATGTTTAGCAAACTGCTGTGTTGACACCTCTTCCCCCTTTGCAAGGAGCGTCTTTTGGACTAATTAACCGGGCATCCGCACGAAAACCGTCCAGGTCCATACAACACTTCCTACATTGTCGCACATGATCTCTTTCGAGGGGATGTTGCCCAGGTGGTACCTCCCAGCAACATTGTTAGTACGTGCAACCGAGTATCTGGACATCAGTCCTCTCTGGTCGCAACCACGCATTCGTGACCACGCGTAGGGCTATTAGACCTCTTTCAGCACCTGTGGGTTGGTTGGCTGAACACAACCAAGCTCCACTAAGCCCATGCAACTCGCATGCTAGCTTTTTCTTAGGGTTGGGAGGCCCTAACATCCAAAGACATGGTTGCTGAGCACACTTTTTTTTTTTCGTTCAAAGATTGCACTTATCTTTGAAGGAGGCAGCATTGGTCATCTCACATGTGCAATTGCCATCAAAGTCCATCATTAGATACGACAATGCTCCGACCTAGATGATCTTGGTCTCAACCATCATCCCCTCATTTTTTTTCTGAAATGGGTACCGTTGGCTGCCGCTCGTGTCCCTGTCAAACCACACTACTTTTGAACTAAGTTCACTGAGATAACCAATCTCAATGATCATGGGTTCTATCCACAAACAAAGTGTTCATCATACGGTATTCTCCAAGTAGGTGTACCATGATCACAATCATTGCTGTACAAGTTGGACGAACATCTTTCAAGTGTCAGTTCCATGTGATTGTGATCGAACACCTCTGAATCACATCCGGTGAGCCTGGAACAACCCGTTCCAATCCTTCTATGCTTATGTCATCATGGATTATGTTTGCCAAGTCACAATAAAACATGTTGCATCCATGTCTTCTGTTGTGTGAATTTGGTACTTCAACTCAACAGAGTGTTTTCCATATGCCTCACCCAAGGCACTTGTAAAGGGGATCGCCCTCATTGAAGACATTTGACAAACAACCACTGTTGTGGATACTACCACAGTGACATCCAAAACATGTTGTGCTTTCATTCAGCAACGTACTTCAATTGAACCATCTCTAGAGCCAAGGGAGTTCATTGGCTTTACCATGACCTTCCGGGTCATCAAAACATAGTTGACTACACCGTAATCATTTTGTTCTCTCTTAGAGATTGGTTTTGTTCCAACAAATTGGATAGTCGGTCCTACACCATGCCTTTGGTATGATCATAATCCATCCACATGTTGTTTGAAGAGTGTGACGTACACAACTAGTGTACCGTGTGACGATGCCCTCAACCTTGAGACGTTTCTCCAAACATGTAGAGAATTTGTTGAGAAATATCGTCTCTGAAGGCCCATCTTGAAGATTCCTCATATCCACAATAAGTTATGACACACTAGTCATTATTTTGCTTCAATGTTGATTATGACTCGTTATGTGGTCGGTCAGACTATTGTGATGTAAGTGCGAACACACTATTAGCTTAAAGCTATCGGCTTATAGATCATCTCCACGGTCATAAGCTTTGAGCACAAAACCTAGACCTTGATGTGATCCCAACTATGTCGTAGTTGGTTTGTAGAAATCTATGAGATCGTCATAGTTCTTTGGAGCACCATTAGTAGAAAATGAGTGTCGCTCGTTTTCTCTGAAATGGATTTTCATCAAACTGTGGATGAATTTATGTCATCGACATCGGTTCACGTACTTTTGCTTATCAATGTCCATGACATGTTCACTCACCGAGTGATGATATACTGAAGGTGTCAGCTTTTAACTTGTTCACTTTTGACATTCAGTCAATCTTTTCATACGCCATATTTGACCCTTGCGATCTTCGACCACCACACTCTGGCATCTAAAATGATTGAGGACCCATGGAAGAGTCTCCGCCCATCTCTGGCACATTAAAAACCCCCATTGACAATAATCCTTATCCTTTGAACAAGGTCGTAAGTACACTAATGTACCTTTTTATCGTCCATGCTAGTCAGGTAGCACAATCTGTATCCATCACTCACCAAGTGGTACGATGTCAATGGTTTTTCCATTAAGTATTGATTCAGGGATGTCATCCTTGACACGTTCAATCATGGACCAATGTCTGTATCGGCCATGAAAAATGATGCACAGAACCTCCAAAAGGTACTGACGCATCTTGTTCAGGCTCTGTACAGACAAAACGATGTCAATCCTCGAGCATTGAAGTCGGCGTGCTAATACACTAGGTCTGTTTATCGTCTCATGACATGGTCATGAAACGGACTATGTCATGAAACGATCATAGCTGTCTTTCAATATTGTAGCGCAATGGGACGTGCAACAGTCATAACACTCGTCCTGCGCCCACCGAACTACTAGTTTGGTGAAATGGTGTTGCCATTTTATCCAAGACATCAGTTGATATTGTCAGCTTGTTGAATTTTCACAAAATCATTGTGATCATTCGTTCATCCGACTTACCCATAACTTGATGTCGTGTTCAACACATCAACAGTTGGCAGATAAGGTTTTTCTGCATGTCATGCACATTTTCTATGCTTGATATGTACCCAATTTCATGTGGCTGAAGTACCATGGTATGAATCGCATACCTTGATCCACTGAAAAGAGGGTTGTCTCCACCACTTGGTCATGCCATGTGACCTCCTCTGGTCATGCAAGCCGTGCCTGTTCTTGAACTCGACTGGGCCTTTGTAGCACATTCCATCAATGGACATGGAGGAGTTCGTCCACCTTTGGCGTGGTCCAAATAGGGAGAAATCATCCTCGTCACATGTGATTTATCCGTTCAGATTTTTTTGTACTATTTTCGGAAGTACCTTCCCATACTGATATCGACATGGCGAAGTTTTACACTCCGAATGATTGCCACTGTCGGTGACAAACAATACCATTGTGTTTTTGTTACGCCGTTCAGGCATACATATGATCACCACAGCTGCCTGTGATTTTTTCCGGACATGCCTGTCAATCCTCTACTTGAATAAATTGACAATATGACCATCCTTGATGTCGTTGAGATGCCTTCCAAACGTTAGACGAAATATATTGGCACTTCAAATAATGCGATTGAGGCACTTGCCCATAGAACCACTGCGTGCATAGATTGTATGCTTTTTTTTTTGTGGTCTATTGCAAGCTAGCATGACAAGGCCACGGTTGCCTAGTTTTTTCTAGTTGATATATTGGGGTGCAATCACTACCCATGTTATCGGTGTAATCGGCATCTTATAACATGTGTTCTACCATCAACACTAGCATGGCTAGTCCAACCGGAACTCATGGTCATGGTGCAATCGGCACACAAAGCAATGGTGCATTCGGCACTCATGACAAAAGTGCTACTCACAACTTTTGTCAACCGTGCAATCGGCGTTTACGATAATGATGCGTTTGGCAGTCGTGTCAACGATTTAACTGACACACTTATTGGCTATGCATTCAAAATCATGGTAACTGTGCATTCGACACTCGCGTGAATGCTACGATTGCATTTTCCACGTTGGTCATATCTTAGGTGTAACCAGCACTTGTCAATCGACCATCACACGTGGATTTCCACCATTGTGTGTATCTGTATTGAGTGCGATCAACACTCACATTCTTCATTTTTTGAAATCCACTCACAAATGACTTACTCAGCTTTCTTGGTGCGTTCGAAACCCATATAGATACACCATCGGCATTTGTTTTGGTCATACCTCCTTACACCATAAGTAGTGCATCATGGATGCTTTCGGCATCCGTGATTAAGGTGTCATTGGCGCTTTTCAGTGGTGTGTTGGACACCGACAAAGATTCTGCAAGTAGCACTTGTGCTGTTGCCCGTAGTGCAATCGGCACTTACGTCAATGATGTGGTTGACGCTCGTGTAACCGTGAAAGAACACTCCTTTTGTGCTGTCTGTAAATTTCACATTATGTGGCGCATAGGAGAGTCGTTGAGTGGTTGAAACATGCTTGTTATTCTTTAAAATCACATTGAGAATTCGTCTCAATGGATGTCACCATTGTGGTCTTGTAACCTAGTGCACATTGCAGCTGTCGTTTTGCATAAGTAAAACTGTTTAGGGCACGTACAACCCACATTGAGCCATTTTGTGGCTTTAAACAATCACCCTTCCGGGTTTTCTCACAAACTACTCCAAGCTTTGAGGTTAATTAAAGAAAGTTTAGGCACAATCGGTGCTCAATTTCTCGCATTGAAAATTTTCCGTGTGAGTTCCGTCCAGGTCGTGGAAAACTGTTGGTTTTCCTCCTTTTTGGGCCTCGGAATGGAAAAGAAAAAGAAAATCAGGACCACTAGTTTTTGGGAGATCTCAACTAGAGCTCTTAGATTTTTGTGTCAAAACCCATGGTCAACTTGATCACACACTTGGGTACGACCACAAACGTTCTCACCGTTTCGAACGTTTTTTGTAAACGGTTTACATAGAATTCCTCAACTTGAGGATCTATGAAAAATGAATAAAGTTATGGCACAACAAGTGCCTTTTTTTGGTTTGATGCTTGGAATCTTCCAAGCGTCACCAAGTGGTGTATTGGGAAAACTATCGGTCTTCCCTTTTTCCCATGAACAGGAAAGTGTTGAAGAAGAATGATTGATAAAATTCTCAATACATTTAAGAGCCTAGAATGAGCTCCGTGCCGCTTTTTACAGCGGTGAACCCACGACCAAAAAGGCCAGACCCGGGGTCCAACCAAGGAAATCGTCCTCGCCTCTAGTGCTAATGGCACTCAGAGTTTTTTTAACCTTTTCAACAATGTTTTCATTCTATGAAAATTTGGAGCTTGGTCTTAGTTTCAAACTGCTTTTTACAGTGCCCAAAATGGTGGCCAAACAGAGGGATTGTCCTCCAATTTGCATTGGACCGGCCGGGTCCAAAAACAAATCATGTTTGGGAAAAATGTTACTCTAGGATATCAAACATGAGTCCTCAAAAGTTGACAAAGATACTCAAACAGCTGCGCCACTCGCGCACACTCTCCTTTGGTGCAACACAAACTATGTCCGCGTATTTTGCACGTCTCTGGCCTTGCTTGCTGAGCGAGGTGGAAGGAGAGAGGAACCTTCCTCTCCTCCCCCGTTGGCCTATCGGCCCTTGTGAGTGGGGCGAAGAGGGAGGTCCCCTCCTTGCCTCCCACCCGGCCTGCCGGCCCTCGTGAGAGTGAGGAGGGGGGGTACACCTCCTCCCTTTCCCCTTGAGCTTTCGGCTCGCATGAGGGGGAGGAAAGAGAGCGAGAGCCACCCCCCCTCCTGTCCCCATGGGCCGTCGGCCATGTGAGGGGGGAGGAGATGGGGAGATGCCCCCTTTCCTCCCCCTTGGGCCGTCAACCACGTGAGAAGGGGGAGAGAAGGGGAAGACGCCCCCTCTCCTCCCTCACAGGCCGTCGGCTCTTGCAAGGGGAGGTGAACGTCCCCTCTCCTCCCCAATGGTGTCATCGGTACCATGGCACAGGGGAAAAGTGAGGGGGGGGGAGGGGAGCTCGTCCCTCTCCTTCCCCCTCGGTGCTATCGGCGCAATGGGCGAGGGGGAGAGGGGGGCTCGCCCCACTCCTCCTCCTCGGCGCAGTCGCCACCATGCCGGAGGGGAAGAGGGAGGGGCTCTCCCCTCTCCTCCCCCTCGGCACCGTCGGCACCATGGACGAGGGGGAGGGGAAAACTTGCCCCTTTCCCACCCCTCGGTGTTGTCGGTGCCATGGATGAGAGGAGAGAGGGGGGAACTTGCCCCTCTCCTCCTCCTTGGCGTGGTCGGCGCCATGGACGAGGGGCAAAGGGGGAGTCGTCCCTCTTTTCCCTTGGTACTGTCGCCGCCTCGGGAGAAGGGAGATGGAGCTCTTCCCTCCCCTCTCCTCGGTGACATCGAAACTAAGGATGGGGGAGAGGGGAGGGGGCTTGCCCCTTTTCACCCCCCTTGGCGTTGTCGGTGCCATGCCGAGGGGGGAAGGCGAGGGAGGGGAAGACTATCCCCTCACCTCCCCTATCGAGCTTCAGCTTGAGTCTCGTCGTCGGCTTGTCGTAGCTCCAAGAGCTACGCGAACACCACAGGCCTACCATGGGCGGCGTTTGGTGTCCCGGCCGAGAGACCCCTCTTCTTCTTTTTTGCATGGTTTCCTCGGCTCTCGACTCTCCGAGATCCCTGTTATGACCTCTCTGCCAATCGGGCGGCTTTTGGATGAACGGTCCAAACGTTTTGACACTTAACTGTGTCATTGGCTAATTCTCTCCGTCGACCTAGGAATCCGATGGCCTTATGTAACCGGCACCACATTTTCTTTCTCTCTCGCGAAAACGTTTGGCTCTTATGCCAATGTAACAGCTCTATGCTGTTTTGCGAATAATTTCTGAACCCAAAACGCAGGCCCTCAGAAAGTGTAGTCCAAGGAGGCCGTGTGACTGGCCGCATCAGCCATTTTGGCCGAGACGAGTCACGGCGAACCAGACATGGTCGTCATAGAGCATCTTTATAAACATGCAACCTAAAACCCTATCGTTCCACGTGGCATAGCAACGTAGAAACAGGACCTTAGCGACCACCTAGAGTGGAGGAGGAGTGTCGCGATGGAAGATCCATCCCGGCACTCTCCTTGCCTTAAATCCACATGAACAGTTTGTTTTGGGCTAGGGTTGATCTGGACTCTAGCCCGTATATTATTTTACCGCCAAGTACGTCCCGGGAGACTAGCCTCGAGTCCCCAAAACACACCACGATTGTTTATGGACCATTTTGAACAATAAAGATGGTCCGTACGCTACAATCAACTTCAGACTGTTATGTCTAGTTTATGCATGTTTTCAGGCCGCAGATATGCGAGGACATGCTATCATTGAAAACCAGTCTTGTATGTACTGTTTTATAGACCGGGTAGACAACAACGTTAATCGATGGAGACCTCTTTGTTTTCTTATCAGGTATGGCAAACTTTCTCATGAACCCACCTTCTGGTCTCTGGATCAAAGAAACAGTTCCCAAAAATGACGCACCTACGAGATGCATCGAGTTCTCAGCATTCATCAACAGGCAAAAGCGACTCACAATGTCACTCGCCCTTCTCACTCATTTCTCGCCTCTGATTGCCAAGTGTCTTGTGTGGTTCACGCCTGGTTCGTCAAATCATGTTGGCATCAATTCGTCCGGTGACGGAAAAATCGATGCCAACATCATCTGGTTTTGTTGTGGTGAGATTTGCGAGTGCGTAGCAAGGACTAGATTCCTGGCTTGTACATGATCTTTTCTCTTGCAGCAAGGTAGTAAACAGATCAGTAGATGAACTTTGGAAACTGAATGTGACAGTGGAAGAAATATTGATTGATTCCAAAGTACAAGTATGGTACATGAAAAGTAGAGCCTGAAAAAGGCTACATATGAGCTCCACCACTACTCCTGGCCCCACGCAAGGGGCAACGCCTTCCTGGGCCGTCAAGGCCGTGGACGCAAGGGGTCTTGGTCTAGGTCCGTCATCCAGGTAGAATGGCCTCCAGGTAGTCACGGCTTCCTCCTTCCTTTCCAGGTTGGCAAAGCACCGCCAGGCTTACAGGGGTCACCCAGGCACAGTCCAGTAAAACCTTGGTCTAAGGCGCTTCCAGATGCTAAGTGCTGCAAGGTTGTGACATGAAAGATGAGTCATGCTCAAATACTGAGATGTGCCGGGGCCACTGCCTTTCATACTTCCGGGGCTGGCAAGTTGACTACCTTGCTTGCTTAAAGAAGCTTCCTCGGGTGCACGGTGAAGTTTCACCACAAGCGTGGTTCTTGAATCCTAGAGCTTCTTACGGATCTGTGAGAGCCATAGATCACCGTAGCCGTAATGCTCATATCCTAGCCCTCCTCATAGATCAGTGAGAACCGTAGATCTCCATAACTGGAATCCTTGCATACTAGCTCGCCATGCAGCCTATCCAGGTGGCAAGCGGAGAAGCATGCTGAGTCATGGCCACGGATTGTCTGTGCCGATGGTACCCACCAGGAGCTCACACACTGCCTCATGCTAGAAGCCCAGTCAGGCCTTGGCCCACCTGACCGCAGTGCTTAGTCGCATTGCTGAGCTGCGAGTCCCTGCCCCACTAGAGCCATACGCAGTAGCCTGCGCATGCCACACACTATTTTACAATCCAAGTCCTTTCGGCCTGGTTGCAAGAATTGGAGTGGCCTGTACAGTGAAGAACTATCCACGGCTCCGTTCCCGGAAGCCACCAAGAAAATTCTCACTCCCCTTATCTTTTTTCCGGTTGCAAAACCGACTGCGCCATATAAGAGCACAAAACCAACGCAATCATCACACCCACTAACAATCCCCCTTGATGGGTGCGTTGGTGAAGAGCCCACATTAAGCCGGAGTGTTGCTGAAGAATTCCTCGAGAGACTCCCAAAATTTCTCGTCGAGGAACTTAACCCGAGACTCTTCTTCGGTGATGGGTTGATTGAGAAAATTCTCGATGTCTGCTGCAGTGTCGCAGTAAAAACTATTTCCCATGATCTTGAGTCCTCCGGTGTTTCGGGACTGTGAAGGGCTTGTTTCTGGTTCTATCCCACTTGACTCCAGTAAATCCAGAAAATTGGAGATAGTTGGGTCAAGCTCAGGCCACTCCAAAAATTTACTAGTTGCTTCCTCAGAAAGCAATAGTTTTGGTGGCTTGCTTGGCTGATGGCTTGCATGTCCAGAAAGCTCCTCCTGGACTATCCTCTCCCAACTGTGCTCCTAGATGCTTGCGGACTCCTCCCTGGAGTCCAGAAAAATCTTTTATGGCTCCACCACTGTTTCTTGGGCCGTTGGAGCTGTAAAAACAGCGACCTGAGGGCTTGGGAGGCTTACTTTGCTTGTTTCAATCACGCTAAGTCGATTTGTAGTAGTAACGGCCGTTGCCTTGTTAGCTGTCACCAGCTTCACCTGCTTTTGTCCTCCAAGTTTGCGCGTTTGTGTCTCGGGGAGCCGTTTCTTGCTCCAATCATCCAGAAGCGCGATTGTCGTCAAGGCAGTCAATCGATGCATTTTTCCACTAAGACCCCGCACAGCTGCTTGCTTCCAAGGACAGGTACTGAGTTGTTTTCGCAAATCCCAGTGTTGATCTTCGCTGCCGCGTATGCAAGGAGGCACTTTGCGCAGGTCAAACTGGGCACCGAAACATCGCCGCTGTCCGTTGCTTGCGTCACTTGATTTTGTACTCCAATTTTTTGTTTTTTGCCAAGCAAAGGTTGTGGGTGCCAGTTAAGATTGCCAGTCATGGCGCGTAATGGAACGAGGGCAATCAGGACCTCGCCATGGCCGGCGAGATCCGTCGCTCGCTTTGTGCAGGCTGCCGCGGCTGCAAACGAGCCTGCTATGCTCACTGCTTGCGCAGAACCCCCTTTTGCCGCGCCAACTGCTACGCTCGCTGTCCCTTGCTTCGCTGCGATCGCGTTCCGCAACTGTAGTTGTGCGGTCTGTTTTTGCTTTCTTGCAAGCGTGCGAGCTTGCTGCCAAGCAGCTGCGTCGTCCAGCCGCTCGGCATTTTCCTTTTTGCGAAAATGCCCTACAGAGTCTCGTGGGTACTCTTTGTGCTCTTGCCAAAAGCGGGACGTGTTTAGGTCTGCCTCCTTAGCGAACCTATTGCAGTCCACCGACTGCTGAAAGCGAGGCTGCTGCTTGGGATCTCCCGAAACTTCTCTTTTGGCTTTGCAAACTTCTCGCTGCTCCCCCTCTGTGCTGTAGTGGTGATCTTCTCACCCACTTGCACCATTAAACATGTGATAGTGCTCAGTACGCTGAACGAGGTGCCGATGGCACGTCGTGCTATCTTCCACTTCCACGTGCTGTTTTCGTTGCCGTTCTTCAAAGCGTACTGCGAGAATGCAATTGTGGTAAGTCCACACTACTGCAAGCACCTGTAGAAAATTTCTTTGAAGAGATTCTTTGTCAGGAAGTCTGTAGCTTGCCTCGTCCTCGGCACGTGCACGAGCTGAATCATGCCATCTTGTACTTTTGAGTGGATCCAATGCCCGCATACGTCAATATTCTTGGTTCGACCCTGAAACATAGTCAAATTTACCAGGTTGATTGCAGATTTGTTGTCCACAAAAATCCTCATCGGCTTCTCTTGTGGAAAGCCGATGTCCTCGAGGAGGTTTCATAGATACGTGACCTCCTGTGTAGCCGATATAGCAGCCACATAATCCTTCTGCAGAGCTGAGTGTGATGAGGTTTTGTTGCTTGCTTATCCACGATACGGCTCCACCACCAAGCAGGCATACAAACCCTGTCATGTTGCATCGATCCTCCTCGGTTCCACCAAATTCTGCATCCACATGACAATGTAGTTCAAGATCACTTGCAATGCAAAAGCTAAGACTTGCATCGCTTGTGGTTTTGAGGTATCCGAGGGCCCAATCAAGGTCCTTGCATGGTGCCTCTGAGCATATCTCGTTACCGCGTGCGAGGTTGCTGACTGCAAACTGTAGATCCGACCGTGTACAACTCGCAGCATGCATTAGTGAGCTGACTATGCTGCGATAGTCTCTTTTGCTCCTTCCCCTTGATGCTTCAACTGCTGAGTGAGAGGAGTTGGCACATGTTGATCAGGTATGGCAAAGCGCTCACAGACCTTTGTGGCATAGGTCTGTTGGCTGAATTCAAGCGTCCAAGGTGTACGGTCACGCTTGATGTTTATGCCAAGGTAGAACTCGAAGCTTGGCATGAGTGTCACGTTGACCACCTTTGCCATGGTCATTGCCGTGGCATTGATGAAAGTGGCTGATGGGCCGATGATCAAGATCTCATCGACATAGACCAGAACGTAACAGTTCGGTTTCTCTTTTGCTGACCGCCTGTGGAGAAAAAGACATTCGTCGTAGGCTGATGGATGTAAGCTGAGTGTCTCCAACAGTCCTTGGAGCTTGCAATACCATAGAATTGGAATTTTTTTAAGGCTGTACAAACTCTTGAATAGTTTGCACACTCACCCGATGCCATAATCATAACCCTCTGGTTGCTTCATGAACATAGTCGTGTCCATCTCCGCCTGCAAAAAAGCGTGCTTTATGTCAAGCTGCTGCACTTCTAGTCCAACACTGTTGCGACGACGAGCATGATACGGGCTGTGGTGTAGAGGCTCATGAGGGCGTAAGTCTTAAAGAAAACTTTTCCTTCCACTTGTGAAAACCCCTTTGCCACTAGAAGGGCTTTATACTTGTCCATACTGCCATCAACTTTTGTCTTGATGCGGAAAATCTACTTGACTCCGAGAGGTCTTGAGTCAGGTGGTAGTTCCAAGAGCTCCCATGTTCCTTGGTCTATGAGGTTCCCATATTCCGCATCCAATACTGGTTGCCACTCAGCTGCATGCTCTCCACTGAGAGCTTTCTTTAGAGTTCTTGACTCTGGAGGCAGTTCCTTGGTCGAAGTTAGGAGGGTAGTGAGGTGGGTAGTTGTGAATTCTACTAGAATGTCTGCGTCCTCTTTGTACACCGAACATGGTGTGATGGCCAAGATACATTCTTCCTCCTCCTTTGCTCTCTGCTGCTCCAACTGATGCTACAAGAGGCGCGTGAAACACATGTCGTGGACTCCGCCTTGAGGATGATGCTGCCGCGTTGCCTGCGGACCATCCTTTATAAGCACCACATGGGGTTCGCCATCGCGTACTTCGACCGACTGGTTATCTTGGGGCAAGCCTACCAGGTGGTCTCCATGGAGGGGAAAACGCGTGCCCACCGCCTCCTCATGTGCCTCATCCACATCCGCAAGGGTAAGTAAATCTGGATTTGAATCTTCTTCTTTCAGTGACCAATTGTAGGAGTTGTAGAAGGTCTGGAGGAAATCCGGAGCTAACTTCTGCTTTTCCTCCCATACTAGGCACGTTAGGTTGTATCGCGGCAGACAATGATCCTCTTTGAGTCCCATTTGTAGAACTCCCAGCCCTTCATGTTAGGACTTTGTCCAAGAAAAACTCCCCACAATGCCTTGTCTTCCAGCTTCTTGCGGCACTCCTTTGGTATATGAAAAAGCGCCATGCAACCAAAGGATCTAAGCATGGTGACGTCATGCTTGTCACCATGCCATGCCTGAAATGGCGTTATGTTGGGTAGCGCTACATGTTGTATGCGATTGCGCACCCAAACTGCTTGCCTCAGTGCATAAGGCCACTAGCTATTGCTGAGCAGAGCACCTAGAAGCATAGCTTTCAACGTCTCTTCCATTGTGCGGTTGGCTTTTTCAGCCACACCAACCTGCTGCGGTGTATAGGCAGTTGAAAACTTCTTCACAATCCCCATGTCTTCCAAATGAGACATGAATTCCTCGCTTGTGTACTCTCAGACATTGTCTGAGCGTAGGACTTGTAACTTTGCATTACTTTGCCTCTCTGCCACTGCCAGCCACTTGAAGAAGTAGATAGGAGCCTCATCCCGAGTGCGTAAAGGATAGCTCCACACAAAACATGTCGCGTTGTCAAAAAAAAGAAGAAAGTATCCGTGTCCTCCATAGATGGAGGCAGCTGGTAGTGGTCCACATATGTCTGTGTGGACTAGTTTCAACTTCTGGCTGACATCACACTTTGTGGTAGGAGGGAACATCTGTCGTGGAAGCTTTGCACGCACGCAGTCCTCGCATGGCTATGTCGTCTCCTTGTTCCCATTATCCTTGATGTCGAGGCCGTTGACTTGCTCCTTCTTGTGCATTGACTGCACAGGCTAATTGCTTACATGGCCCAATTGTTTGTGCCACATAGCAAGGTTTGTACCAATGCCTTGGTGGAGACTTGCTGTTGAAAATGGTGATTGGAGTTCGTCAGACGCTGGTGCTCAGAAATCCAGCTCAATCATGCCGTGTGGTTGGAGGCAAACTTCCACAAAGGTCTTGCCTTCACGGCTCTTCAAGGCAACGTGCTCTCCATTGCTGTCGATACGTGCACCTCTCTTCATCAGCTGCCCTAGTGAGAGGAGGTTAACAGCAATCTCAGGTATGTAGAGCACGTCTTTAAACCTGACTTGGGCACCTTGGTACCCTGTCATTGTCATTTTCCCCTTTCCCAGGACTGGAACTTGCTTGTTGTTGGTAACTGTGACAATGCCCTTGAAGCAGGATAGGATTTCGTAGAGGTAGGCCTTGTCGAAAGCGATTTGGGAAGTGCACCCATTATCCAGGTATCACATGTACGTTGAGTGAACCAGCTCGTTGCTTTTCGTGTTTGATAGCTAAAACACGGACCCCGTGTAGTCATACTTCTTTCTTGTACTTCCCTCCTTTGTCTGCTTCTCTGACCCCTTCTCTTGCTTCTCGGCATGCTTTTCATTTTCACCACTCTTCTTCTCCCCCTTTCCTCTTGAGTTGCTGGCTTGCTTTTTCTGTCTTGCCTGCTCCTCATCCCATAATCGCTTTCTGTAATACTTCTTTACGTGCCGTGGCCTGCCACAATAATGGCACTCATACGAAGGGCGTGATCTTGGCCACTGGTCACGCAAGCTTTGCCAGCTTGCGTTTGGCTTGGACTGGGCACAAGAATGGTCTGAGGCCGGCTTCATCAGTTCTTGGCTGTTTTGCGATGGCTGAGTGGAGCTTACCGCAGCGCTAACACCTTGGTACGTTGTGTTGGTGAGAATGCATTCGTCTTCTCTTGCCAGCTGGCGATGACGCTGCTTAGTGAGAAGCATCTTGCAAATACATGCTTCAGTCACTTCACTTTCATGCTTAAACTTAAGCACCTTCCGCACTTCGTCCTAGTCACCAGTCAGGCCGTTGAGAAGGAAGGCACAAAGACGGGTTCAAATACTGGTGCATCTATCACTGGAAGTTGGTCACGTAGTGACTTTAATTTGTTGATGTACGCCTCAATGCAGTCAAAGCTGTTGGGGCTAATGTGTGAAACTTTTGTTAGGAGGTGGGATTTGAAGGTAGGGTCGCCAGACATGTAGGTCCTGACAAGGTAGGTTGCGATTGCTTAGCTGGTTTTCCATCATCACGAATGAAGCTTGGTTGAAGTACTCGTACCCTGACATCACTTGTGGCGGCGATCTCAAGGGTGGAGGTGCATAGTACCCAGTGTAGAACATCCAAGTGCCATGAATCTGGGCCACCTGCTTGAATCTATGTGCCCAGTGAGGGATGTTCTCTCCGTCAAATTGGTCAATCTTGATCTTATGCTGCTGCAAGGCAGCCGCTATAGGGGGCACAACGTTCCAAGACCTTGATATGCCTTGCCATATGGATGCACTTGGGGGCCTTGCACATGGCACTGCTGCTCTATTGCTGGATGAGCTTGGAATGGTGGCGCGGCTGGCGCCATAGCGGGTTGTGCCATGTATGCTTGTGGCAGAGGTGCCTGATCTGCTGGTTGAAACTGTGCCATGAGTGGCACAGCGGGAGCAGCTTGAGGCTGTTGAGCTGCAAACTGCTGTGACATACCTCCTTGGACAGGTTGCATAGGTTGCACCGGGAGAGGCATGACTGGTTGCACAACTGGGGAAGGGCTTGCTTGAGGCAAATGCATGGATAATGCTTAAGATGTTTGTTGCCATTGCATCTGTTGTTGCTGCTACTGCTGAAGCTGCTGTTGCTGAAGCTATTGTTGTTGCTAAAACCACACCAGTTGCTGTTGAAGTTGTGCAATCTGGGCGGCTTAAGCCGCATGTGACTGTTGTAATTACTGTGTCTGAGATGCTTGAGCGGCATGCATTGGCTGCTCTTGTTGACGGAGGAGCTCTTGAGCTCCCATCTGCTGCCTCAATGCCTCCCTCTCGTGCTCCATAGCTTGTCGAGAAGCGGCTTCTTCTTGTGCCATGCATTGCGCCTCTTCTGCCAAGCGTTGCGAATCTGCTGCTTGGCGTTGTGCATGGTCTGGGACATGGCGTCCTTGATCCTGACCCATATGCAAGCCATGCAAAACAGATTTCTCATCAAGAGCGGGAGAACCTGCCCTCTTATCCTCCACCTCTATGTTGCTCATGGTCTCTTGATGCTTTTTTCTTGTGCAATCCAAACAACGTGAAGGGCCGGTCACGCTGCACGCTTAGGAGAAAGCGAACGTCGGTCCTCCTCAAGCTTGTACAGGGATGGTGACGGACTGCTTCACCAATTCACACTACTGCTGCTACCACTAGACTAGCTGAACACGAAGCCTAGTGCTCTGATACCATGTTGAGATTTGCAGGTGTGTAGCGAGGACTAGATTTCTTGCTTGTACATGATCTTTTCTTGTGCAGTAAGCTAGCAGACGGATAAGCAGATGAACTTTGGAAATTGAATGTGACAGCGGAAGAAATCTTGATTGATTCCAAGGTACAAGTACG
>SZWC01013098.1:3757-6257 GCA_023375785.1 Penium margaritaceum
GTTGCACTTTGTGCGGGACTGTCCAGTGTTTTATGAGGTGCGGGGTCGGTTTCCCTGTCTCTTTCCTACTGATCTGCGGTGCTTCTCGCTAAAGGACTTCCTCTCTTTCGAGGACCAGGCCTGCTTGGCGTCTTGTGTGGCAGGTATGCTCTAGGTCTACTACAGTTACCACAGCAGCCCCAACCTGCAGCAGACACTGGGTTACCCGCATCGACCCCGTGCTCCCCCTCCCCCGCGCCAACGCCACATCCTCAGCATCTGCAGCCCAGGATGACANCCGCTATTCAATCAATATGGTGGATTCGTATGGAGCGAGCTCGCAGCATGTAGCAGCCTTCTGGCCGCCGCGCAGCTGAGCTCGGCATTTGTGATATGCCGTTACTAGGCCTCTTTGGCCACCATTGGCATGTCGCTCTTATTTCCCTCGTGTGCTCAGTCCCTCCCCCCTCAGAATCTCGCTAGGACTTCATTTGCTTTGACCCCTGTGTGCTTCTTTACACTTGACAGTGGGCACATGCATGCCCCTCTCCATGTTTGTCGTGTGTGGATGTCCCTCCTGACTCTCACTGACACATGTGGCTCTGTGCCACCGTCCATTCCCCGTGGAGGGGTAGCGACGATAAACATAATAATCTATCTATCTATCTTTTCCTCGCGATGGTCGGCTAAGGAATGATAGTTTGTTTTAGTTTCCTGGAATGCGGGCTCTCCCTCATGGTCAGTTTAAGATCTTGTTCGTTCCTCCCTTTTTCCCGTTGTCCATCGCATGTTTCTGTTTGTCTACATATTGTTGAAATTCTTCGCTGTCATGGACATTGATTTCATGATCTTGTAACCCGTCGAAATCGCTTCCGTTTTCCTTTAGGTCTTGATCGGTACATAACTTGTACGGAGTCTTCCTACATGCTACAATGCTTATGTCTTCATTCAATGCATCAGCATGTCACACAGTAAATGAAATTGTGGAAGACCGACCAACCCTGAAGCACTCCACACGACTAATGTGGAGCGGCAATCCATCTCTGGCCTCAAAAGGCGTCCTTACGAAGCGACATCGAAGTGAGGAATACAGCACCCTTGTATTCATCATCAATCACGCTATCATTACCCGATGTTTCCTTCCTCTGTGTTCGCGAGTCATTGCTGCAACCTGCGCGTGTTGCAGCTGGCGGACAAAGGGACCTTATTCTATAGCTAATGAAACCATATTCTCAATTATCGGGATCTGTTCTCATTAGTTTCCAGACACATTGGGGCAACGGCACATTCCAAAATGCCCTTCACCGCGGCACTGTTCGGCCTGTAGGCAGAAGTACTCCGCCATGTGGCTATGCTGCGCGCATGATCGCGACGTCTTTGCCCGACGACAAGAAGCTCGATTCTTCAGTTTGTCTCTGCGTTTGCCGGAAATGCAAGAGTTTGACGAATCACAAATCGTTTGATATTGTGAACGTTATCCACTTTTTACCTTGAGTTCACCGGTGATCAGTGTTGAATAATTTGGGCTCTCAATTTCGCAGACTGTGCAAGGGTATAGGATGAACGGTCGCCGTTGAAATGGTATGTGGAGAACTAATATGTATTACAAAAATATTCAGAAACCAGGTCAGCAAACGGCTTAGTTGCCAATTCGGACTCTACATCTCTCGAATTTCATGCTCAGGTCGTGCAGTTCGGGTGTATTCACAATGCGGACACCTTTCCGAAGCCGCGACTTGTGCTAAGCGAATGGAAAGCGATAATAATCGGTTAAGAAACGAGTCTTCATTTTCGTAGCAATGCGCCACGCGGGATGAAGCCGTGTCAAAAACGCCTTGTCTCTTTCAATCACCAAAATGATCAGATTTGTCGTTGATTCGACGGCACAGTGATTCGCTAAACACATCGATAATGGAAATGCCAACAAGACGAAATCGGTGGTGGTCGATACAGACAACTAAATCATCGTCCTTTGATGTCCCCAATCTCGAGTACATGATGCTCCGAGGTACCTAACAGTCATAACAGTACCACACACACCAGTGCGATCTTGAAATTAATATTTGTGCGAGAGCATATACCAGCGCACGCAAAATCATATTTCAATTTGAAAAAACGAAAGATACCATAGCTTTTGCGTCACGGTTATAAATACCGCAAACTTAGAAATTTCTTTCAGGTACAAGAGACCAAATCAGATTTTCGCCAAATACCAGAGAAAAAAGCGTTCTAAGCGTTTTGGTGATGACCCTCATAACATTCCTGGGTTGGGGGTTTTAGTAATATTTTGTCAACACCCAGACTCCTTATTGGAAGGGCCTGCAAGGTTCCATTTCTAAAACCATATTTGTCAATCAAACCTCGTGCCATTCAACCTAGATTCTGATGTATAGTCTTCTAAACCTTGATGTCTTGACTATTTCCCTCTTTCGGCTATAGATTTGCACAAAAAATCCCCATTTCATTGCAAGATACAGAAAAAGGGCAGGCCATAAGTTTGTAAAGCCACAAAGCATCTCGA
>SZWC01013098.1:11257-21943 GCA_023375785.1 Penium margaritaceum
CACGCAATGGTACACCTCCACCTACATTACCCAAATACACTTCCCACAAAAGCTAACCATGACTTTTGCCTCAATCGTGACATCTTCGACCACATCACTCAATAAATACTTGTAAAATGTTACATTTATCTACAAAACCAAGGAACATCTAGCTATATATCTCCAATTTTAATCCCCTTATACGTTTCTTATCCCCACCGTGACCCTCATAATCTCCCTTTCCTCAACTAGTACCTAACAACTATCACTCAAGCAAATGCATAAAAAATATTGTCTTCAACAAATGGTTAAAACAAGCAATAAATCTCTTCTTACACTTCTGAAATACACCTTCCAATGTTCTTCAATACACAAAACCACAAACCACCAAATCACAAAAAAGCAACATACACAAGTATATAAGTGTACACGCAACCCAACCATTAAGGATCACATCTCCACATACACCCCCAAAACACACTTCCCACCCACACCTCTCCTTCCCACCTCGCTCAACCAACATCAAATAAGCTTGAATAAAATCTCAAGTTACTATCTGCAATTAGGAGTTTCTTTGCATCCAGCCATACACCTCCACTTTCAATCATCACACCCAAGACCACAAACCAACCTCAATCAAGTAAATCATACCAACATACAAAAGTACACATCTTTACACACAACCTGCAAACACAGCCATATACCCACACTTACACTACCCACATTAACATTCCACCCCTCCCCCTTCCACCCAACCACCAGTAACCACATCTCTCAAAACAATATAAGAAAGTGTATATCTCTCCACTCAGCTTAGATATTCTACCATACAATTCCACTTAAAAATGCCAACATACACTTTTAGCACTCCCTTCCCCTCACTTTCCCAACCACCATGGATAAAAAGACTAAATCCAAAATACTTAGGACTCACTTGCATGGAATATTCTCATTGTATTAGACCAAAATATTCACAAGAAACATAGTGCATGAAATTCCATCGATTAACTACATGTCAACTTCACCTAAAAATATGCTCAATTATATAGCCTCCTTTGTTAGCTATGGAAAGAAATTTATTCACAGTAGAAAATAAAGGGGAACTGTTTTGTTTTCACACTGTACAGAAAAAGGAACATATAAGGCACACTCTCGTTATCTTCTAGATTTAATATCATGATATGAATCCATGAAAGCCTTAACAGTATGCTCCAATTTTATGAAAAAAAAATATATGATAATAACACAAGTCTTAGGGTGAGACAACAGGAGAAAGCGATGAGGGAGAAATAGAATATAAGAGTAAGGAGTTTTTCCCATGAACTAAAGGCGGTCCTTACCACCCTCACTCAGGTTATTAATGCAACTTGTTGAAAATGAGTCAAGAACGACACAAAGATGATTATGTAGGTGATAAGAAATCTATTCATATATTATCCAGAACAAACCATGTAAAAAATCACTTGGAAAAAATAAGTGAAAAAAACGCGAATATCAGTGAGATTGAAATCTTGGAAGATTTAGATTGTGAGATCTATTTTTAAGGTTTTTTTTTACCAAGCTCAAAATCGTTTTCCAAGTTCATGTTCCATCAAACTGTGTTCTAATCACATCATTCAGCATCTTTCCATAAATTTCATGGTTGTAGACAGAAAGCTAAAGGAAATAACGATTTCAAAATACAAAGTATGATCCGGACTAGGTTGAGGTTTAGTAAAAGATACAAACAGATCGGATTTCCATGGATATGAGCATTTCTGAAATAATAATATGCAAAGACACTCATTTAGGCATAAAAACGGCATGAATCAAGGCAATTATTTGTTGAGAAATTGGAAGAAAACTGTTTCTAGACAAATAAAGTATTACATATCTTACTAAGGTCTAGTATTTACCATATCGTTGTATTCATATTTTGTTTTGATGAGTGTTAGACATTGAAGGAATTTTGTATGAAATCCAAAGAAACACTAGTTGCACCATTATACATATAAATGTTTGATGCTAAATCCAAAACAATTTTAACGGCATCCTTAAAATTTTGAGTATAATTCAAAAAGTTGAGTTGTATGCCTATTGATTTGTTCCATAGTGAACCATCATATGAATAAGTAGTTTATCAACTAAAACATACTCGCCTTGAAACAAGAATGTAATTCCACGATATTAAAGATCTTATGAAGATATTTTATTCACAATGCACTTCGTTTCCAGAAAGAGGTAATGATAAGACGTGAAAACCATGTTCTTTACTTTGACATAATGAAAAAGCAAAAACGTTTAATCCATGTATGGTTTGTGAAATGAATCAGACAAGAAAGAAAATCCATTTTCGTATTCTAGAATATAAATTAATGTCTCCATTATAAGTAACCTTCTCCCAATTCAATTTACATGAGCAATTTTTATACTCCTGTTTTGATCCTATTTAGAGGAAGCACAAGCCAGCAGGTGTACTCAAACATGGGAAGACTTCATGTTGCTTCACTGAACAAGAAATTTTCGAAACCTTAAATTTGAGCAGCTAAACTGACTTGGAGCGTCCATCACCTCCCCCTACCCACTTTCAGCACACTAGTCACCACATAACCTCCACTTTGTTGTGCAATTTGGTGAGCAAACTTCTTAACGTGAGTATAATGCCAGGTAAAAGTGTATTTCACAGAACACTAGAAAAATGGATCAAATGAAATAACAGTCCATCAATTTCTAGTATAAAAATCTTCACACATTTGTACATGCTCTTGCTCACACACAAAGAAAAACATCTCAAAGAAATGTCTGCTCAGTCACAAAGAATATAAAAGAAATAATTTCATAAGGCTGATCACTTTGTGAATAAATGTTTAGAAAGACCTAGGTGGGTGTAATGTAGTTGAAAAATAATTAGTGAAGTATGACCCAGACTATTGTCACCCTAAATCAATAGCAAAATGAATCAGGCACATGTTGTTCCTCATAAAAAATGAAAACTTGTTTGTGTTTTTTCAAAGTGAGAAAACTATTTTGTTTAAATTAATTTACACCTAGTTTCCTATAGCATAACAAGAATGTGGTTCTATGATGCTTAAATTTGTAGTTATGCAATGTATAAGTTATGAAACCAATTTTCATAATAGTAATTGATGGCCTGAAAGTTAACACGCAGCTTTGGATAAGACAAACTAGAACACAGTTGTAGAAAGCAAGCATTCATAATGAGTTTTAAATTACGGCAAAAACATAATGAGGTACTGGAGCTTCATTGAATATGGAATGTGATTGCAGATTTGAGTTCTATAGGGTGCACCATGCTTGATCCACCTAAGAACATGGTCAATTTAGAACGGAAAATGTTTTTTAGGACTTAATTACCGAAAACCAAGGCTTGAACTTTGAAAAATATAACAAAGCCTAACTACATCTTTGGGCATAGGTTTTTAGTAAATCATATTTTCAAAATAATGGTGTCTCCATGTGTTTTTAGGAGCTGAATTTCCATAATGGTTGTCACATCTGCTAGTTGCATTGCTTCTAGATGAACATTTTAGTTCATGCAAAATACCATATCAAGGCAGTTCCCACATGGAACTACACAATTTTTATGTGTATTGGAAATCTGGTAATAATAACTATTTTTGGATGAGGAAATAACAACTATCACAAGCACACACAATGATAAGCTAACTCGGGTTACCTAGGGTATATCATCATGTACATCTAGTTTTTCATGCGAACATTTAAATAACATGTATGGTTTGCTCACGTTTTTTGCACATGATCATGTGTTCCCCCAGGAGTATCCGACAAGGTTATATATTTTGGAAGATGTGCACCAACCTTCTTCTCATCACCGGTCGTGTATAAACCATATGGTTTTTGCTAGCACACCATACCCTTGATCATTTTTTCTACAAGAGCCGACATTGGCTCATGGGAATATTCTTCTATGTGGTAACCCAATGTGGTCAGCAGTGACAAGTATGCATCTCCTGTATTAAGTGGATGTTGGCCCCTCTCAACCATGGATTCTAAAGACAACACTCGAACGAAAGGACGTTTTGAAAAACAAGTTGTAGCAGACTTCAGAATGAATTCATCAAAACATTTCTCATCGTCCTCAGTGTTTCATCCTATAGTAAAGTTAGCATGAAGCGTAGGAGTAAGAGAAGTTGCTTATCAACATGTATGCCATGACAATTGTGTTGGATAAGCAATCTTCATTCCTCAACGTGGATCTTGAAAAGAAATCATTGATAAGAATAGTGGAATTTGCCACCACACATGGAAATATGGTTGGAATACCAAACCCTCTCAAGCCTTGGGTTTTAAACCTATCAAGTAAAGATTGGCATGGATGCCTTGAAGTACTATGTTTGCCACAGAATATGTAGGTGGACATGATGAGATATCATCCACACAACCATTGAGCAGTGATGGTGACTAATATTGAGGCCATAATAAGACCCTTAACCTTGGTGGAAATCACTTGCTACAATAATGACCCCACGTTAATATGTTTGACATTGTGGAAGGTGTTGATAAATTCATTCACATACTACTTCAATGTGGGTAATTTCATGAAAAACAGTCATGTTAAGTGTTTTCAACTACACCAAACAAATGGTGCTGCCAAGTACATGTGGGAGAGTACCCATGAGATTGTTGGGTTGAATCTTCTATGAAATTGTGACAAATTGTGGTTCTTAATCTGATGAATTGCATTTCCATATCAGCGATGGCCTCATTTTTTGTGGTTTTGTGTGCATGCAACAAGGACTGGGCTCCTTTCTTGTAGATAATGGTTTGTGTGAAGAAAGTTAGCGAACACATCAATAGTTCAAATTATGAAATTGGCAGAAGACTAAAATCAAGATATATTAATAGAGTATAAGAATGTTTACATGGAAACTATTAGCCTATTAGCCTGAAGAGATCTCCCAGCACTAGGAAATGCAAAGGGAAATTCCTTGTTAGCCTGTTAAGGCTGTCATAGCAAGGGTTCTTATCTAACAAATTTGTAAAAGTAGAATCACCTCCAATTCGTCAAGGTTTCCTCTTCACAGGCTTATACTTTGTTACCAAGATGACAAAGGTTTCCAGAGAAAACTTTGCCATGTCTTTGGTTCAAGGAACTGCTACATATTGAGAGTTGAAAGGCTGTAGAAAAATCCATGTGATTATAGGATACCACCGTGTGCTAATGTCGACAATTGTTGTACTTACCACCATGATAAGTTGACTGAGCATCTTGCTTGTTGAAGCATCTTGAGGTAGAGCTTGAATTTTCATGGGAACAGTTGTTTTTTAATCATAAAGGATGGATTCACATATGTGGTGACCACCATTTTGGTAAAAACAACAATACATGTTGGGGATGTTCTAAGATCAGTTCACGATGGTATACCTTAATGAAACATGTTTGCATTTGTTCAGAAGCATGAGGAACGTGTGTGAAATTTCACTGAGATTTTAAGAGAGAATAAGTACTTTGAAATGCTCAATTAATATGTGTTTGTGTTGCAGAATATAATATTCCTCAAACACATCATTGCATACTGACACATTGGTATGGAACAATGAAAGTTCTCAAACATGCAAGAGTGGCAAATTTGTACGGTGTGCATGCTGTGTACTATTTTTATAATTTTTTATTAATTCTACTATTTCATGTTTAGCTACGCCTAAATTCTAGTGCCACTATCCAACTTCACTAGCATGGATTTTAAATGAAGATCGGAATTATGTGAACAAGTAAAGTTTCTAGAATCCAAAAAGGGCTTTGACCTACGGGAAATACTTGCACATAGGCATCCCAAATTTGATTTTGAAAAGGCATTGGATGCATAATACCTGGCCATTGATGGTCATAGAAGTAGCCTGATACTCACGTACATTTTACGGAGCGAATAATATCTACATTCCACAATGATAAGATGATGCTCTCTATGATTCTAGAATTTTAGAGTTGGAATTGCTTCCTTCAAGAATGGAAGGCAGTCAATTAAACATATGTTGTTGGAATTTGTGTTGGATCGAGATCCTTAAGTCAAAATGTGAATAAAAGATCTTCAAAAGCCTCATCAAACCAATCAAGTTGCCAAAATGTCATGGAGACTAATCCTAATGATACAAGTAACATATCTCACCATCAACGAGAATGCCTTCCTTTTAAAATTCTTAAGGAAGGCATACAGAATGCATGGATCTTATGATGATTGAAAATGTTTCTTCGAGGCATTACATTGGTGATTATTTCAGAATTGTTTCTTAGAAAACTGCCCCTTCAACTTCTCAACACAATTCTCATATGTGAGAGACATGGTAGGAAATCTTGAAGGATCCATCACCGGCTTGTATGAGACAATAAATGGTCACAATGTAGTGTTCTGGTTGGTAGGTCGCATCAAGAAGATAATATATTGCTTCATGATATGGAATTTTGTGAGCGCTACGAGTGTGTCCTGGAATTGTTCCGTGAACAATTGTGCAATAATCCACCATGATTGATTGTGAACCATATTTCTTTAGCAAAACATTATTGGTTTATATTAGAAAGGTATAGTTGTTGATCAATGTTTGTCCAAAAATTGACATGTTGATGAAGCAAACACACTAACCACTATAGGAGCCCCTATGTGTATGGGTTAACCAAGAAGATATGCCATGGGACTAGGAGTAGAAAACTGATTAGCAAGCATACAAATCTTCCATTTCCACCTCCAAAGTATAGGACACAATTGAGGTGGTGAACGATAAAATGCTCGCTTAAACCCGTCTTGTACATCGGAAAAAAATCTATAGAATATTTGCATCAAATATCAAGGCCAATGATTGTGTGCATCTTGAAAGAATGGACATTAATCTATGTGGGCAAGTTTATAGCATGATAGCCTAGTGTATTTCAGGTGCTCAAAGTGTAGACACAGGCTGTGGCATGGTATGCTCTATTCAATTCCCCATTAATCCACGATTTTTTCAACATCCCCAAGCCCCAGCTATATTATGATCTCATTGAGCAATCTTTATGCTTCCCCCTCCAGAGATGATCAAAGTTGAGAAAGAGTTTGAGATGGATTCCATCATTGAGCACCATCATCGTAGATGAAGATTGAATCACCTATTGGAATGGAAGGGATATGACGTGTTCTAGCCTGCGTGCAAATTTCACACTGATGTTGTGAATTCCATCCATCAGGAGTATAAAGAGAAAACTACGACACTTTTATGCTAAAAGGGGGATATGGTAAACCATATTTTTCTAATGAAATTTACTTTTAAACGAAACTATTAAAACTGATTTTGGTTTTAAAATTTACAAGGAAAGGAATAGAGTCGATCCGATCATAATTGAGAAAAGTATGACCGATCAACTCTTGGCTCGACCAAGGGAAATATTTTTGTAGAACTTAATCTCCAACAAAAATGGGTTGACCCAACAAGACAAATCGCACCTTGGATCATGCATGTTAAATTAGTCATAAATGATTAAGGGACAAGGGTGCTTCAGTTTGTTCTTTTGATCGAGGGTGACTCGGGCCAAAAAAAATTATCATTTTTTGCATTTTTAGAACTTATCATTGACTTGAAATCTCTATTCTTATATGATTTTTTGTCATTTAAACATCGCATTTTATCCTAGAATAAAAATAAAATGAACTTATATCACCTACGTTTCCAAAGATTTTTTTCTTCAAGGAGATAATCTTACAAGTGAGCATGTGCTAGATATTGTACACAAAATGAATTTAGTCATTGTTGCCAATGTTTTTGCTTGCATCATCTGGTTTGATAATAGCATATTTCACCCCATTCATGTTCATACCTCAATGATGTGATTTAGAAATTCATATTTTCAAAAAGGTTTTGATTCAAAATTTGAAGTGATGTGTTTATGTTGTTTTCATGAGTAAAAATAACCATATGATTTGGATATACAATCATACTCAACGACATTTTTTCAATAGATAACAAATGAACCCCATAGAGCTTTGTAGCTTAGAGTAAATTCTTAACCTTGTGTTACGAGTGAGTTGAGTACAAATTGAGGAATGATTCACTTTTTGATTTTTTTAATATAATTATTTGAATTATAAAACACTTTTAGACATTTAGTTGCCCAAAAGGCGATGTGCATACAATCTTATGTCTTTTTAATCTATAAGCAGAAAAAAATCTGAAACATTAGGAACTATTCTACTAGACTGTACATATAGGAACATAATGGATGTACTTAATATGTAAAATCTTCATAGGAAATTTTAGTTTCACTTAGTAGATATCCATTCTTGACATTTTCATAAGAAATCCCATATGATGCACGTGTGTAATTTGTCCCACCGAAAACATAAACTTTTATTTGGGCTGAATATAAAGCGTCATAATATGAGGTTCGTAAATGATATGCACAATAGTACAAGCATTCATGAGTACTCGATGGTTGTGATAGTGCAAAGTGTGTAAGTGATGTTTATTAATATTTTTAGTTGTTGTAAGTTTGAAACAAATTCACGTGTGAAATTCACACAACTCCTTTCCAGTCGTTTCCCTCAAATGCATGCATTTGTGTATTTTTTTTTCACCTCCACCATACAATTTGTGATGCACTTTCCAAACTTTTGAGGTGGAATATATTTGTTGGAAACCATCCAATTTTCAACCTCCTCAGTAATCAAATTAAAATTAGCATCTGTTTAGGAGAATGTATTTTCTTTGATAAGAATTACAAGAACATTATGCATGAAGAACAAGGCCATTTATTCTTGTCTCCTCTACCCCCCATGAGATGCATAATGCATTAGAAGCTTGCTTTGGAGTGTATCAACCGTACTACCTAAGGTAATCAAGGATGTAATATGTTCTATTTTTTGGAGTCATTAATTTAGACGCAAAATCTGGCACGTGAATTTGTCAAAAGCGGCAAGGTAATATTTGTGGTGATGCAAGAATTTGACCATCTCTCTTGCGGTGGCTGTTCAATCCACATCCTAAAAAGTCTGGAGATGTGGACTTTGTGGTTTTTGCATCCATAACATGAATCTGCATTTTGTTCGATCAAGAGAAGTATTTTCATGTAACTCTATGTGTATCCCACACGTGAATCGCGTAGTTTCAAATCGTCATCAGTGCATCATGGATTTCTTTTTGTAGAAGGCTTTCCTTGAGGAGCGTGTTCGGCACCTTTAGATGCAGCTTGGATGTGTAGATCCTCTACGGCCAACCCCTCTCAACCTCCGTTTTGGCCGCCCCCATAAGCCAGTGACCCTAGCGTTCGATAACTCCCAGGTTCCTTGTTGTACTTCATGTGACATTGGTTTGGCATACGGAGCCTCGCAGTTGTCTTCTCCGTCACTCCTAGTAAGTGGAACTGTGACATGGGCTGCAACTGGTTCACAGAATGCAGCCCCCCTGTACCTGTATGGCTATAAGCGGTTCTAGCAAGATGGCTACAACCCACCTTTGTTGCAGCTTCTTCCTAAAAGGCGCATACTTATCCTTGCGCAATGTAGGATACCATGTGTGCAGCCATAGAGTGTAAGGGCAAGGGAAAGGCTGCTCTAGAGCCAAAGAAGAAGCATGCCCATGCTTCCCTTCTTCGTAGATGTCATGTTGACGGCTACATTTGCCTCGAGGAGCATATACAGCCACGTCCAGTGAGTAGCAACAACGACAGCAACAATAGCTCCTCAGACCACACGTCCAACCAACACGAGAGCAACAAATCCATAGAGAAAGAGTTTCTGGAGCTCATCGTTGTGAGCTCGAACACCACCACTGAAGACACTACAAGTACTAGCATAGGCTGCAAGAGTGGCCACCCTCCTTTCTCCTCCTCCTCCCCCATCTCCCCCTCCTCCTCCACCACCTCCACCTCCTCCTCTTCCTTCTTGTCCTCCTCATGCCCCTCTACCTCTTCTTCATCCTCCTTCTCCTCCTCCTCTTTCCCCTCCTCCTCTCCCTCCTACCCCTGTGCCTTCTCCAACTCCTCCTCCTTTTCCTTCTCCTTTTGCTCGTCAACATCCTTTTTTTCTTTGTGCTCCTCTAGCTCCTCATGTTCCTCTTCCTCCACCTTCCCTTCCTCCTCTTCCTCAACCTCCACCTCCTCCTGCTCATCCTCCTCCTCCTCTTCCTCCTTGTCCTCTTTCTCATCCTCCTCCTCTTCCTCATCCTCCTCCTCCTCTTCCTCGACCTCCACCTCCTCCTGCTCATCCTCCTCCTCCTCTTCCTCCTTGTCCTCTTTCTCATCCTCCTCCTCTTCCTCATCCTACTTTGTCTCCTCATCCTTCTCCTACCCATATTCCTTCTCCTCTACAACCTCCTCCTCCTCCTTCCCTTTGCCCTCCTCCTTGTCCACCTCCTCCTCCCTATGCTCCTTGTTCTCCTTCCCATCCTCTCCAACCTTCCTCCTCTCCCTCCTCCTCCTACTCCTTCCCCTCCATTTGTTCTCCTCTTCTTTCCCCTCCTCCACCTTTGCACCCGTGTTCTCGTCCTCCTCTTTGTTCCTCTCTCCTCCTACGTGAATCTCCATCTATTACCACGTTTTCTCCAATTTTCTTGTCCTCATGTTGGCTCTTCCTTACCTTGGCCCCCCCTTTGCCCCGTGCCTTGTTCTTGTGCACATGGAACATTACGTGGATTACCTCTTTCCCCTTGTATCCTTATCCTCGACATGCAAGGCTTAATCCAGATTATAATGCCGGTCAACCAACGATATGCCCATGCATTTGG
>SZWC01013098.1:22615-44326 GCA_023375785.1 Penium margaritaceum
CTTACCTTGGCCCCCCCTTTGCCCCGTGCCTTGTTCTTGTGCACATGGAACATTACGTGGATTACCTCTTTCCCCTTGTATCCTTATCCTCGACATGCAAGGCTTAATCCAGATTATAATGCCGGTCAACCAACGATATGCCCATGCATTTGGCTGCCACGGTCTTTTTCGAATCAGGCAATCATTATCATCACATGGGCCAAGGCACAGACGCCAGTGTCGACATCTCCGTGGCTGCTGCCAATGTGTGTGGGACAAAGATTCCTTCTCATCCTTCAAAACACGACCACCGAGCAATGCCAACCAAATGGAAATTTTTCTTCCTCTCCCTTTGGCTAGGATTTGAAGCTACGTGGTTCAATCAACATGTTTATGTAGTGATGTTGAACAAGTTGGTACTATGTGTTGACAGGTCGCGATGACTTCTTATACCCAACCTAGTGTTGAACCAGGAATTTTGAGTAGTTTGTCGACTGTGGCCTCTTGGGCCATCCTAGTAGGTGAAAAGGGAAGAAATGTTGACTTCCATTGTCATGTTGAAGTAGTTAATGCTATTGTAGCCTAGGCACTAATTAGTAGGTTATTAAAATTTGAAAAATTGACATAATAAGGACTTTTGTCCCAACTTTGGTGTTGTGCAACACATATATACCATTGGGGAAACGCTTGCTTGCCAATTTGTTGGGGTTTGGCACGTGGGCTTTTCCCCAACAGTAGGTATTCATCGCACAAAAACAAAGTCGGGAAAAAATTCCCAAGTATTAAAGGTTTACAGAATGTCCTAACATGCTAATTCCTGCCTATGCTACAATACAATTGACTTCTATAATAACAAGGGAGTACACAAAATCAGGGGCAAGCATGCATTTCTAGCAAGGTGGCCAAAGCTTGTTGAGGCAATCAAAACTACGCTTACGCACCCCCGTGGTGTGGGGATCACGATGAACAGCAAAAGCATCCATTACAAAATAAGTGTGCCAATTTCATTGTATGCTCTTGAAACCTTGCGTCCATGGGTGACTATGCTTTTAGTCACGCATGGGTGTGCAAGTTCTTCAAGGTGCACATGGCATGGTTATGGAGTGTAGGCACAATAGCAGCCGGGAAGAATCCCGCCGACAAGCTGATGAAGGTAGATCATTTTCTAATGAGTTCAGCTATCTTTGTCTTATAGCACAAGATCAGGCTCGCTTTTGTCATCATCATGAATCACACTTCCATTCAAATTGTCCCAACATCTAACCGCACCTATGCACCCATTAAGGGTGATGACGTTTGCATTGTTGGTTTTGACAAAAGCGTGCTATCACCAAACTTGTGACGTCTTGGTATGCCAACAATTTTGTAACAATGCAAGTTATCTACTCAGGAAAGATTACACACAACCTCCATAAGGGAATGCATGCATGGAAACTCGCTCAATATGGATGGTAGTTGATGCACACACCGAACCATTGAGTTAAAAATAAGACCACTATGGGATGGGTTTGGTCGATTGTGCATCCTTGCAATGAAAAAAAGTGTAACTTTTATGGTCTCATTGCAGGTGAGATGCACATGCTTGTGGTTCTTGATGAAATGCGTCCGCATTGCAGTGCAACAATTGGTCTGTGGCTGTGGAAGAACTTCCCACACATACATCCAGTGTATGTGCTGGCTGGCTGTACCCTAAAGGCACAACGAAGCAAAATCAACATCATCTCTCTCTTGAAAAACGATGTCAAGGAGCAGTTTTCCATGTTGGAAACTAAGAAAACACGTGCAAGAGACATGTTGAAGCTAGGCATGGGGGTTTTCAAGGAAGCATATTTCTAGTGGTTCCTCATGGCCTGGAAACATGTGAGCAACAAGAGCAACATCCTTAAAAATTCATTGGCTAAATCAGGCTTTGAGAAAGTATTTCAAACTGACTTCCATTGCTATGCCAATGGCATGTATGGTGGCATCATGTATGAGGATGAGTGCAATGAGGGGGAGGATGAGCTCATGTGAAGTACTCATTAAGTGATTCATGTTTTGATCTCGTATTCAGTCATTATATTATGTCAAGAATCAACTAAAATATCAACAATGTTGGTGAAAAAGAATTTCTTAAAGGCACTTTCAATTTCACAAAATCAGTCAACCGACTATTGAGTCACAATTAAATTTCATTGATAAAACTTCCATGCCACATCCAACGATATTGAAAACAATTCAAATTGAATACCCCAGGTAGTAGGGTACGATTCCCACATTGAATTCATGATGAGATATCTCAATGTTTTTGTATGTTTCATGTCTCCTCCCAAATACAATTTCAGATGCAAAATTTGAAAACATGTTTTGAAAAAAGGTTTAAGGAAGTGCAAACTTAATCTTACTTCAAGCTCAAGACATATTGCTTAAGTTTTTTAGATGAAGGAATGAAAAATGTGTAACTTGAAAAAAATTCAGAGATACCATCTTTTTGCTGATGAATTGAAACATTTGAATGGGAGAGGAATGTTGAAAAAGAATTTATTGAAGTAGCACCAATGAAAACCATGAGATGAACTACATGTCAATATAAGGGGAGGGGAAATGATAAAAATATATAACAAATAATTGCCACAGGATTTGAACACAATGGGAATGTTTCATTGTGTCGCTTCTTATACACGACTATAAAATGGAGAGATTAATGTTGAAGTGTCCAAGCTAGGCATCAGTGTTTGATCCTAGTTGGAGTTTTGCGTAGTAATCAACAATGAAGCTAAATTTTGACGAAAATTATATCTTTCATGTAAGAAAAAAGCTGCTCATTTATTGATAAATTATTTTCCAATATTTTTTATTTGATTTAAGTTAAGTATAATTTCACAAAGAGAAGTACTAACGGTTTTCCAAGAAGAAAAACATTAATTTATTTCAAATTTAATGTGCGTTGAAAGAATGATTTGTATTCCATCTTTTTTACCAGTAAGAATTCAGAAGATAATGAAAGCTAGAATTTTCCTGTTGTATTATTCAATGTATAATTAGCCCTGAACAATCATTCTATTCATTATTGTATTTTAATAGAAGAAACAAATGAAATACGTATTTATGTCGAGGCTTCCTAGAACTTAGTTTGTGGAATTTATTTGTTTAGAAGTGTTCGAGTTGTGTTCTTCTAAGTGATTGAAATGTGGGTGGATTACCTATACTGTCTCCAATCATTTTGCAACCAGAAGCTTAAGGAATATGAATAAAAGTAGGAAGATGGAATCTTTTCTTGTGATTAATTAGAATAGAAAAGGCGAAGTGGTTTCATTTTGTTGATACAAAGAATTTAAAATTTTACCACATGCAGCTCCATGAGAAATTGTTTCTCATAACTACCATATAACTTAGAAGTCAAGTATATGTAGTTAAACATGTTAAAATTTCTCAAATTAAATATAAAATAAGACAATTTCTAAAAGTCAATCCAAAATAACCATAACACGTTCAATGCAAAATTCCAACAAATACAAAACAAAGCAACGCTTCATAAATTTACCAAAGGTTTCCATGTGCATGGAACATTTTTTAATTTATAGTTGAATAGTATTCGATGAGCCTTCTATTTACTTATTTAAATTTCAAATAACAGGTTTTTTGGGTAAATTTCCTCCCACTAAAGTCAATGTCTGAGGATCTCATAACATCATAGCATAAGTATGGGCAAATGGAGGGGGACAATTTTGATGGAATAAAAAGAAGGAAAAACCGCATCATCAAGAGATATACCGTACATGAAAATGTTACATAGTGAGGAGTGCAAGATTATAACCTTATCAAAGATTTTGAAATAATTTCAATTTGTACATCACATAGTTGTACATAATGTGTAATAAGAAAAACACTTTGAGATGCCCAAAGAGCCTGGAACATCATTGATGTTGTAGACAAATTCCGGTGGCAGAAACACATGTACATGACACGTTGTGTACCAATATCTCAATGTATTCAATTACGTGACCAAGGGGCAGAACTCTGTGATATGGAATGGATTCTAAAGAAGACGGGTGAAGGTGGAGTGGAAATCGTTTATAAAACGTTGGCTGATGATGTTTTTACTGAAGGTTTTACATAGATTTTTTATAGTGGATTCGTATTTCAAGATAACATTACTGGTATCGTTCAGAATATATTTGATAACGTATCACTTTCAAAACATTCAAGGTAATTACTATGCATTTCCCAGTTGTATAGGCAGTAGAGGGTTGTAAAATTGACTACTACAAGGTTTCATGCTTTGCAAATTTACTAAAAAAACAATTCAAAGATCATGTGTCTTTAAGGGTAGATGAAATTTCAATAGAATCATTATAATATCCCTATACATACAAGCAAAGCATTTGGAAACATCGAAGTATGATTTTTTATAACATAGCAATGGTCACAATTCCTTTTCAAAGGACAAAGATGCAACTCTATCTAAATTAGAAAGGGCATATTGAAAAATTAACAATCTGTTGGATATTCAAAACTTGGTTCATATAATTTTATACAGCAGTCATAATGAATTCCACTAGGGAAACAACCAAATCTAGCATTTTGGATTTTTTAATGTATTTAGAAACATGTGATGCGGAGAGTTCAAAAGGATAAATGTTTTCACCGAAAGAAATATTGCTTTTTTTCAATTTTGTATCCGTGGCCAGTCTCTTGCCATTGATGCACAAGCATGCATGGACGGAGATATTAAGACCAAAACTACGCATTGTAATGAATATTTACGTCTTTGCACCTAATAGCTTTATTATTTTGTTTTTTAAATATAATGAGAATATATTGAATACATTAATATTCACTTTTCAATTCAGTTGTCTTCAAGTGAATAACCAAATGTGGAAAAAGTTTCAAAACTTAGATGTTTCCTAAAACATTTCACACTACAAAGACTAGGACTTCTAGGGAGTAATTTATGTGGTTCGGGCCATTGTGGTGCTTCATGATAGTGAAACAATTTTCAATAAATCTATAATTTTAAGTTATCATTAATAATTAAACTATGAAAAAATTCACTCTGTATGGGTCTCAAAACATCTGGTTTGACGCATGCACATCCCTTGCTTGAATGAAGTGATGGTGTAAATGAGTAAGAAGAAATATGTAAGAGCTATTAACAAAAGGTAACACACAGATTTCAGAGAGAACCGTCAAAGAAGAGAAATGGAACCCTATCTTAATATGTTTATACATTTATTATGGCCTACAGAATACACGCCTCCATACACTCTAAGCACGAGATTCATAGAGGCGATCACAGTTTGCACCCCTCAAGATGTTTGATAGAAGCTAGATTGATCAGCTTGTGTAATGATGGATTGACAATTGTACTTCATCATTCGTACATTCACATCAAATGAAAAAACGTTGCTGTTGATTTATTTCATACATTTCACATGTTTACATGTTTAGCATGATCATTCCACTTTTGGAAATTCACTATCCAGCACTTTCCCATCAAACATTGGATGTTTGGGTGGGGGGACAAAATAAGAATATCGTGGGTCCCTAAACTTTGTAGGTGTATTTAAAAAATGAATGATGAGGTGTATAGGGGAGATTTAATTGAAATGGAAAAAGGTATTTATCCAAAGAATTGACAAGGGTCGTTTGCATAATGGAAAATTCTCATAATGCGTGCTCTCTTGGCAATCACCACTAAATACACATCCAGATACATGGCCCATATTCACTTGGATGATTTGCTTGGGAGGATGGAAATAGTTAACACGAATTCATATTTCATGAAAGTGCCTATATTAGATATAAGTTTTCAAATGGTTTCTTGTTTTCAGGATAGAATTCAAATGAAAAAATTACTGATGTAATGCTGTAAGGTAAGCTTTTTCATGACGTTTATGGAATATAGATTTTATTTTTGTATTTTCCTATGTTAACATGATTTTAGGATGACATTCACGGGAATTTAAGTGAAATTAAAAGGGTAATAGCTTCACCTCGTAAAAGTTTACTTATAAAATTATTCACAACTTGTAACATGATTAACTATGCCTATATCATACAGGTTTCTTAATAAGCACCTTGCGTATGGGATTGAAGAAGTTTAACCACTGACACACTCTTTGATTTAGGTCTCTTTGGCCCCACTATGCCAATTTTCCTCTTCTAATGGAAACCGATGTATGTAAAAGGATCTTTCTCATCTAGCAGTTGTGAATGGAGATCACAACATTGGTAATGATGGTCATATGTGTGTGTTTATGATATTTTAGATTTTTTTTTCTGAGTTCATAGTAATGAAATCTAGCTGAAATACACTCTTCTATCATTTCTTGGTGGCCAAGATTAGGTCTTGCTTTGATTACATCGAGCTAAAACATATCATGAGAGTAAATGGTGATTTGTGTAGTGATTAGGTCTTGGTTTAAATTTAAACTGACTACCAAGGAAACAATCATTTTTTTCAGGGTTGGGATTAGCATCCGCGATATCATCGATCAAGGGAAGCGTACCCAAAAAGTGGTTTAGTCGCTTGTATAAGGTGAAAGACCACATAACATTTCTCACCAAAGAACAAGACCAGAATCCATGATTCTACAATAAACCTCACTTAATCCAATGTAAAAAATTATGACTTGTCTACTTACACATTAACACCCAGTTTCGTGAATGATGTGCCAAAAATTCTGCAATTGTATTATATTGACACCCAACAAATATCCATAAGGGCACAATTCTGGTGTATTGGTTGTTACTACCCTTTTCTGCTTTCATAAACAACGTTTTGTGTTGAAGTCATCCATTGTACACTATTAAAAAAATTCCTAATTAAGACATTCAGCATATTTTTCAATCCAACATTTGTATCACATCACATATAATTGTGCACATACACCATTTTTATGGATTAGAAATTCATTTTGTAATCTAATCCCCCTCAAAACGATTCCTTTATATGGATTAAGGTGAGTATCTTTATTCATATAAATCAAAACACGTTATTAGAGAAGTTAGAACTTTCTTAAACATAATCTCCTCCACCTTAGTCATAACAATCTCCATTGTGACGGGGTTTTTGGAGACTGCAATGACGAAGTCACCGCGTGCTCTGATGTAGCAAGGGGGTCTTCCGTCTGCCCAGGATCCCTGTGCCCAGCAAGCAAACCCTGAACTCCAATGTGCAGAAGTGGAAGAATGGAATCAAACTTGTTGTTGACAAGACTATCAAGTACAACTATGGTACATGGGAATAGCGACGAAACACAACTGAGCTCAATGCTCTGACACAACCTGCCCCATCCAAGGGGGCAACAACTTACTAGGCCGTCAAGGCTATTGTTGCAAGGGTCTAAGCATGGTCACTGTACTTTCATGAGTAGCCTCCTCTCAGGGTAGCCTCCTCTCCACTCTGGCAGCCACTACCATAATTACTAGGTCGTCAGAGGACTTTTGACTCTCCTAGCCAAGCTAATAGAGTGCTGCCAGACTTACTAGGTCGACAGAGGGGAACTCCACTAGAGTCCTTCTACAATCTATCAGCACTACAGAGGCAAAGCTGGCACCAGGCACTAACTCAGGGATCAACGCCTAGACATAGCTCTTTGCTGAGAGATGAGCAACGTTCATAGAGGCAACCATAGCAAGGCTGCTCTCCAGTCTTGGGCGTAGTTTTGGTAACTCTTCTAGGTAGTCGGGCCTTTGGGTAGTCAGGGGCGTCCACCAACCCATGCTGGCAGATGGTTGCTAGGCTGACATGGGTCTTCACGTGAGAGAGCGACTACAGATTCTTCGTCTGAGGCATTGTTTGGAAAAGGAGGACTGCTGGTGCAACTTGTAGAGTTGATGGGGTTGTTGCTGAAGATGCTTGAGATACTAGACTTACTGAGTCTAGTTTGCTTTTATACTAGGAACTTGGCAAGTTGAACAGCTACTCTGTGCCTAGAGGAAACTTACTGTTGCAAGACCGGAGCTTCCTCCTTAAGGAATCTTCCCGATCCAAGGCATGTAGCTTCCTCCTTAAGGAAGCTTCCTCAAGGCTGGCAACTTGACCGTGGTCCCAGCTGGTGAGTCGCACATGTTTCCACTGATGCAGGGCGGTCCTCACACTGAGCTCCGCATGCAACTGCTAAGTCGTGCATGTAATACCTGATGCAATTGCTGAGTAGTGCATGTGGTAGTTGATGCATTGTTGAGTCATGCATGCACCACTTGATGCAGAGTGGTCCCTGCTCCAGAGCTCTGCTTGCATGTGCTGATGTAAGCGGTCCCAACAGTCCACTCAGGTGTAGCCCCACCCTGACTGGTCTGGGTCAAGTACCCAACACTTCTTGCTTGCACTACGCAGCTGCTGACCAAGCTGGGCGAGCAGGCATGCACAGCCCTTTTGTGCATGCAACACTCAAAGATCCAGGCTCCTTTCCCCCTTGGACCTGGATGCCAAAATTAAACCTGGCTTGTACATAAGAATCTCTTGGCCGAGCCACACATGAGTATTTACGAATAAATATCCATAACTTCACGCACAAACCTTCGTTAGTCGATCTGACTACGTCATGTTGAAGTTGTCGCTCAGCGAAGTTATCACTCACTCTATTCTAAAGGCCTCACTACCTATAAGAGGTGGCCAGACTACGCCCAAGACTAGAGAGTAGCCTTTCTACAACTACCTCTGGCAGTGGCTGCCAGCGTGGACAGGAGGCTACCCTGACAAAGTGAAGGCCATTTCACCTGAAAGTAATGTGACCGTGCATAGACCCTTGCAACGAAAGCCTTGATGGCCTAGCAAGGTGTTGCGCCCTTGGATGGGGCAGGTTGTGTCAGAGCATTGAGCTGAGCTATGTTTCGTCATTATTTCCCTCTACCATACTTGTACTTGATAGTCTTTTCAACTACAAGTTTGATTCCAGTCTTCCACTTCTGCACATTGGAGTACAGGGTTTGCTTGCGAAGCACAGAGATCTTGAACAGCAGCAAGAACCCCATGCTCCATCAGAGCACGCGTTGACTTCGTCATTGCAGGCTCGAAAAACCCCAACATGGTATCAGAGCACAAGGACGTCTCAGCATGCTCAACATGCGATTAGAGTAGTAGACCTATGCCGCCAACAAGAAGTAGCAGTTATAACTCACGCTTCAAAGGATGAGAACATGTGTCATTCTCACCATTGGCAAGGTGAGCTTGTGACGTGGCAACAACGCACACATGAAGATATTTAGGATGGTTTAATCAACCTCAATGTGGAGAGCCTACATATAGACTCTCAATAGTTGAATGGCCTCTCCACGCAAAGCTTGTGCATGGACCAAGGATGTGGTCCAAGGAGAGAGCAAGCAGTAGCTGAGGCGATGAAGCACTCAAAAGAGGAGGCGCTTCAGACAAGGGGACGCCGCTACAACGTGCGTACAAATGGATTCTTGCGGTAGCAGTTGATTGACACAAGTTTTGAAGCTCACCGTCCATAGATTCAAAGCAATTGTCCTAAACTCAGCATTAAGTGCATCTTCAACTTCAGCTTTGACTGGAAAAACTACCATCGTCATCAACTACATCAGTCCCACAAGCAGATTTGGCATGGTTCATGCCACAAGCTCTCATGCTAGTGCAGATGTCGATGATACAATCATCAACGTCAGGCATGACACAGCTCTGTGTGGTTCAGCCACAACACATAGCAACAGAGGTGCCATTTGTGGCACTTGCACCACCACTACTTGATACAAGTCAGTTTGAGACAGCTTGGGAGAAGGCTTTTTTTTATGAAATCAATCAGCAATGGAAGGAGATTGGCAAGAAAAAGCACATTTGCCAACGGGAGCGGCATAATTGTGAGCTGCTAGCTGCCAAGGCAGCTCAACATGATGTTCGGGTTGCGGAGATCAAGTAACAGAATGAGGCATTGCTGCTTAATAAGGCTTCATCAGCATCACATCAGCCATCTGCACATCAATCAAATATTACTTCTTCTGAAGACATGCCAAAGCTTATCTTTCATCAACATATAAAGTTAGCTTCATCAACTGAAGGAGGAAGCATACAGACGCTTGTGGTATTGATTGAAGCATCCACAACAACACCATTGCAACAATCAAAGCATGCAGCGGTACCACCAGTATTTCAAGTGCCACAAGCAGCAGCTTACAAGAAGCAATGAAACTTTGCAAATACCCACATGATGATGTCACAAGGGTCGTCATCACTCCATGCACTACTTTGCGAGTCGCAAGCAAGGAAGCCATCAGCAACAACCTAGGTTTCTAGAGAGCCAAGGAAAGTAGCCATCTTTCATGAGCTCATGGAGGTTGGAGTGGTGACCAAGGAACTAGACTACCATCTACAGCCTGGCAACGGCAAGAATCAGTCGCAACAATTGTCCCTACTTGAGAGAATAGTATCAGAACTGGTGGTCAAAAGGTTGGACGCCTCGTCAAATGTCCACAAGTTGACCAACAAAGTAGACAATGGCTCCGCATCCCAGACAGTGTTTACAAGCTCCATCGAGCAGAAGACAATCCAACAATTGAATGCTCATGGTGCAGCTAAGCAGCTAAGGTGGGCGTGTCTTCAACAGCAGACAAAGGTTCACATGAGCCTCAAAGCGTGTGACAAGTTGACTCCTCATCAGCTTGTACGGACCCAACGCGTCATTACCATGCACGGCCAATGGAGCAAGCGACCAAGAGCTGTAGTGATGTATCAAGTGCTCAAATATGGAGCCAGGAGCATGTGGGAGCTCATGTAATGAGCTTACAGGCAACAAATGTATCGACACGTCATCGATACAAGAGGAAGCAGCACAGTGGTAGATGCGAGACAGCTCACCACCACCAGCGTAGTTGTGACAAGCACACCCAGATTGGGTCGCTCATCAGAGACTCCTCATTGGCTTCCTAGTACAGCAAGACCCGTTCCATGATGCAAAACGGGCAGCAACGAAAGAAGAAGAGGAAGAGGAAAAAAAAGAGGGGCTATTTAAAAAAAACAAAAGGGTTAAGAGCCTGACACAACAGTTGGCTACAACGTTGACATTGACTTCAAGAGGAGCAGTCGTGTCATCACCAGCAACACATTCCGCCAACAGTAGCTCACTTTGCTAAAGGAACAGCAAAGGAGATCCGAGAGTGAGGGGAAGGCATTTGGTTAAGCCTTGAAGCAGCTCGTAATGCAGTGAGCTGAACAGCAGACAAAATCCTGCCGGAGCGGCAGGTAGATGCAGTAAGCCCACCTGGTGTCAAGTAACATGCACATATGGAGTAGTTGAGCTCCATCTCAAAATCGTATCGGGGCGGCAGGTTGATGCAGTAAGCCCACCTAGTGTTAGGTGGCATGCACAAATGGAGCAATTGTGCTCCGTGGCTAAATCTTGTTGGAGTGGCAGGTGGACGAAGTAAGCGCACCTGGTGTCAGGTGGCGTGCCAATATAGAGTTGTTGTGCTTCATGCCAAAATCCTACCCAGGTGGTAGGTGGAGGAAGGAGCATCGACAACATTTGGGCAATATTTGAACCTCCAAATTGGACGAGGACCTTGTCCTCGGAATTCCACCTGAAGGCAAAAGTTGGTGGTGGGGCAAGTTTGCTCCTCACTGCCGCAAGTCACACATCGTTAACAACGTGCTCAATAGCAGCTCACTTCACATCATGAGCTAAAGCAATAGTGTAGTATTTGGAGAAGCTGTTCGAGTGAATGGAACGAGTTCGAGGTCCACGAAGAACCTTGGAGTAGCTCATCATGATCACGAGCTATGCGGCTAAACCCGTATGTCATGGAGATTTGAGCTCTACGCCGACCAAGTTTGCAGTGCCTTCTGGAAGGTGGAAGCAACAACCACCAGTACCAACAGTAATAGTAGCAGTAGAAGATCAGTAGAAAAAAAGGGAGATGTCTCGTGTGTACTATAGGCTGCCAGGTGGATTAAAAAAAATGCCAGAGTTCATATTTTGTTCTGGTAGCAGCCAGAACCCAGTTTGGCTTTCCTCCCCTGAAGGGCGAGTTTACTTCTCGCCACTGTGGATCCTCCTTCATTAGTGATCAACATAGTAGCAAAGCGGTGGCAGCAGCTGGAGAAGCAACTATTGGCAGTAGCAAGCAACTGTTGTAATCCACCTGAAAGTAGCTCTCATCGGAGCAGCTGAGTAGTTTAAAAAAAGGGGGCATAATGGAAGCCGAAAGTGGCTGCTGAGCCGAAGTTAGGTAATAAAGCCCCAGCAGGTCTAGTAGTGGAGTGGGAGTTGCGCAAACAAGCTCGACCAGAAAAAAAGGTGAAAGCTCATTGTCGCAAGCGAAACACATGCTGAAGGGAGAAGGGAGTGCCAAGCGAGGAGGATGAGCGACGTCCACGTTGGACGTCGCTCAGCTCGCCATCGCGGCAAACTGGGCCATGAGCCTACCGCGAGAGCAGGCTCAAACGTGGTAAGGTCTTGCCACAATAACAAGCTAGTAAGAAGCTACTNATTGTCGCAAGCGAAACACATGCTGAAGGGAGAAGGGAGTGCCAAGCGAGGAGGATGAGCGACGTCCACGTTGGACGTCGCTCAGCTCGCCATCGCGGCAAACTGGGCCATGAGCCTACCGCAAGAGCAGGCTCAAACGTGGTAAGGTCTTGCCACAATAACAAGCTAGTAAGAAGCTACTCCCGCGTCAGTAAGGAGGCTGGCCAGTAGGCAGCGAGCAAGGCCTCGCGCAAGGCCTCCGCTCAAGAGGACTAGCCGAGACAAAAAAATCCGCTGGACAGATTTCCACCCCTCTAGCGACGGACGGTGGTGTAGGGCCACGCGCAAGAAGCCAAGGCCAAGGCCAAGTGGCCGGTGGAGCCATGGCAAACTCCGATTGACGCAGCCGGTAGGCTGCATGTAAAAACAAATGGGGAGAAGGGGTCACGTTTCTGGTCGACAAAAGGCAGGGTACCCTTGAAGGGTGCACCGAATACTGGCCATAAAGTGTGGGGTAACAAGTTTTTTTATCAACAAAATCAAGAAGCAATGACCGAAAATGCTAGCGATGACCACCAGAGAAGTTGCAACAGCAGTGATGACACAGTTGACTTTGAAGCCGCCAGAAGTGTCCCAAAGAGTTAGGAGTTAACCAAGAACGGACATGGGGCACGATGGCTGCCTCAGCCATGGCGGAGTCAAACCTAAGCAGCTGACTGTCGTTGAAGTAAGTGGCAGAATGAGCTGAGGACGCATGTTGAAGCAGGTGGCTGGAGCAACAGGGGGAGCGGAAGGCTGCAGCATCAGAGAAGACTGACTGGCGATGAGCTTTTATACTCGTCGGCTAGAGGTGGTAGCAACAGAATGGCGGTCCAAGCAGGCGGTCCCTAGCACCGGTCCCGCCTCGCAAGTGCCTCGTTAGTGGAAGCTTCTGGAGCCTTCCACTATAAAACCAAGCCCGTGCATGAGAGACATGGTGGCTTCGGTTGTGGGAGGTTGCTTCTGCATGAAGCAACCACGGTGGTGAGTGGGCAGGGGAACCCAGCCTCACCCCATGTAATTTTTCTTCTTCACCTGACCAGCTCCAACCAGACAACGGCCTCGACAAGACCTAAGAAAGCTCTGAACAATCGTTTCCAAGGTAATAATCGACTGATTCGAGCCCCGGGTTTTTCCCAAAAATTCCAAGTAGCCAGAGAACACCCAAGAGCGACCCGGAAGTCTCTTCTGATAGCAGACCTCTTTTTTGGACAGCTCAAACCTCCATTCATCACTCATTTCTCCACTAAACAAAATACAATCTCTGATTTTATCAGCGCACCCTAAACCCTATCAAGGGGGGGTGTTAGAGTGAGTGAGCGACAACTTTGACATGGCGGAGTCGGATCGACAATCGGAGGTTTGTATGCAGTGTAACGAATTTTTATCCGTAAATACTCGGGTGCAGCTCGGCCACGAATTTATGATGTACAGGCCAGATTTAATTCTGGCATCCAGGTCCACGGGGGGAAAGGAGCCTGGATCTTTGAGTGCTACATGCACAACGGGGCTGTGCATGCCTGATGGCCCAGCTTGGTCAACAGTTGCGCGGTGCAAGCAAGCACAGCTGGGTTCTTGACCCAGACCACTCAGGGTTGGGCTACACCTGATTCCAATTTTGGGACCGCTTACATCAGCACATGTAAGTAGAGCTCTGGAGCATGGACCACTATGCATCAAGTGGTTAATGCACGAATCAACATTGCATCAATTACCACATGCACCACTCAGCAGCTACTTCAGGTACTACATGCACGACTTAGCAGATGCATGCAGAGCTCAAAGTGGGGACCGTCTTACGTCAGTGGCAACATGCGCGACTCATCAGCTGAGACCACGGCCAAGTTGCCAACCTTGAGGATGATTCCTTGAGGAGGAAGCTACGTGCCTTGGACCGAGAAGATTCCTTGAGGAGGAAGCTACGACATTACAACAGGAAGTTTCGTCTAGGCACAGAGCAGCTGGTCAACTTGCCAGGTTCCCAATATGAAAGGAGACTAGACCCAGTCAGTCCAGTAACTCAAGCAACTTCAGCAGCAACTCCATCAACTTTACCAGTTGTACCAACAGTCCTCCTTTGCCAAAAAACGCCTCAGACAAAGACTCTGCAGTCGCTCTCTCACCTCATGACCCATGACAGCCTGGCAGCCTTCTGCCAGCCTGGGTTGGTGCATGCCCCTGATTACCTAAAGGCTTGACTACCTAGAAGAGGTGGCCAGACTATGCCCAAGACTGGAGAGTAGCCTTGCTACGGCTGTCTCTATGGACGTTGCTCATCTCCGAGCCAGGAGATATGCCTAGGTGTTGAGCTTAGAGTTAGTGTGTGGCATCAGCTCTGTCTGTGCAATGCCGATCGAGTCTAGAAGGACTCTGTTGGAGTTCCCCTCCTTCAAACCAATAAACCTGGCAGCACTTTGCTAGCTTAGTTAGGAGGGCCTGAAGTCCTCTGACAACCTAGCAAGTCTGGTAGTGGCTGCCAGCATGGAGAGGAGGCTACCATGACAACCTGGAGGCCATTTAACCTCAAAGTACAGTGATCCTGCTTAGACCCTTGCAACAACAGCCTTGACGGCGTAACAAGGTGTTGCGCCCTTGGATGGGGCAGGTTGTGTCAAAGCATTAAGCTAAGCTATGTTTCATCGCTGTTTCCCTGTACCATACTTATACTAAATAGTCTTTTCAACTACAAGTTTGATTTTAGTCTTCCACTTTCGCACATTGGAGTACAGGGTTTGCTTGCTTGGCAGAGAGATCTTGGAAAGAAGGAAGAACCCCTTGCTCCATTAGAGCACGTGGTTACTTCGTCACTATAGGCTCCGAAAACCCCAACACATTGCATCAAGACCATACCCATCAAATGATAGTACAGTACACATTTGTTTGAATTGTTTTGTTCTGAAATGCATTGCCTCCTTATTAATTAACAACATTGTCTTCTTTCTATTTGTCTTCAAGTAATTCTCTTTGTCACCATTAATCCACTCGAGAATGGCCTCTGAATAACTTGCACATCCTCAATATACTATCCTAATTCCTTTTTTATTATTTCAAGTAAAATTTATTGCCTTTGTTACTTTCTCTTTGTGTATCTTACACTTCACAATAAAACCATGTTTCGCACTATTCTTCATTATCATGAATAAATCACTGTTATGATGTTTTCATTTTGTTGAAACCATTCTCGTTACAAACTTGACTCGTGCATGTTTTCCAATAATATGTGCATAGAAATAGCACCTTATATCATGTGCATACCCATTCACATAATAAATATTTATGTGATATAACTTATTTGAAATGTTTTCTTCTTATCATGCTTTCATTTTTAATAACAAAATAAGTGACAGATAATTTATTAAACCACTCACCATTTTCTAACAAGACAACAAATTCAAGATGAATCCTGTCTCTTGAGACATAAAATTGATTGAAGAGTTTGTCAAGTTTCTTAACAAAAAAGGATGCAATATTTTGGGACATGAAGAACATTGACTAGTTTCAGGTTCATTTCTCCACCTCCCACTTAAATGAAAAGGTTTATGGATCCCAATATTGTTGTCAAGAATTTCCCCCTGTTTTCCATGAATTCTGTAGGGGATGGTGTCTGTCTCTTAAACCACTAATGATGGGCTGTAAGATGGTAAAGGTGACAATGAGCGAATCACACTACTTTGGATTTTGGTCCCAGATTGTGACCATGAGAAAATCACACTTCTTGAAGGAAGTGTAGACATGTTTGTTAACAATCTAGCATAATATTGGAAACATCCCTGATTGATGTAGTTTTACATCTTGTGTTGGTGCAATATTACCTTCAACATGTTAATTCGTTTCAAAACATTGTTGGTCACAACACATGGGAAGGTGGATGTTTTTTAAATGATAATGAGGCAATTATACTTTCTTTTGAGTAATCATACTTTAATTTGGGTTTTCTATTCTTTCAAAATATTATCCCTTTCAATGAGTAACTCCATCAAAGTTAAATCCTTTTGAAGCAGATGAGGAGTTGTTTCTTAATATTCGAGAGCCCCTCCAAGAGGATGAAACTGTGCTTCTTCTTTCCTAGCAACATGTAATGTCACAAATTGCACTGGAAATCTCCTTTCATGAGTGATGCATGCTTGTGTTTTCTTGCTCCCACTCATGAAAACAGGTTAAAAGATATTCCCCAACATGGTACACCTTAGTGCGTGACATACCGCATGCAGCCCGCATAAGTCGGAGATTCAAGCTTATTCTAAGGGAAGCAAGACACCAGGGCCGGTTAGATTCTCACAACAAAATATTGCCAGCCTTATGGTTAAACAATCAAGCACCCCTCTATGAGAGTACATCTTACCATTGCCTCCTCTTCATGTTATTAAGAGGTTGGAGTTGAATTTTATGAAAATTCTTCATAAGATTTAGGCATAGTTCCTCATCTTTTAAATAATCATTGGCGCCTTCTTCTTTCAAGAGGGTGTTGAATACAATGATTGCTATTGCCAAAAAGTTAACTACTTTTCAAGTTTGTTCATGGAGAGTAGGGGAAGATTTCATGGAAGCTCCAATGCCCCTCGAAGGATCCTAGATGGTTAGTTTGGACATCAATATTCACATAACAATCTATGATACCATGGCTTGAATCACGGTTTCTCCAAAGCTGAAAACTCAAAAGTGTGCATTTGTAATTCATGGACAGTGATAAACTACAACCAAAGCTTGATCATTAACCAATATGGAGATTCTACAACACATTTTGAGGGGTATTTGGTACAGTAATTTCTCTTTTAACCGGCTTCAACAAAATTATCTTAATATGTATGGTGGATTTTCGGAAATTATAAAATCAATAAGTGGACCTAGGTTTTTAATTATTTTATTTTATGATTATTGAATATTTGGAGGGCTTGTTCAGCACATTGAGTTATGGTTAATCACTATAAATTCACACACTTGATAATTAGTGTATCAAAAGTGTATTTTTTGCACGCAAACAATTTTCAGAAGATATCCACATGACTACATGTCAGCAAAGCCCAGATCAACATTCCTTTATACATTTAAAATTCTAATGGGTTGTATGTGATATGTAGCAGTTTTTACGAACAGTCCATGTGCAGTAGTTTGTTGACTTCCTAATACACTTGTCGATACAAAATTTTCATTGGCAAGACCATTGGTCATATATGAGCACATTAGGAAGATGTTTGTGGTAATGGGAGTTCAAATAAAAACTTTGACTTGCTATCAAAATGAGTCACAAGGGCCGTTTGCCATGTATTGTGGAGACGTAGATTAATTCTATGTACATTTTCATACGAATCAGCAAACCCACATTCTCTTAAGGCGTTTTAATTAATTGTGGTTATTGTAGTTTTCTTTCACCATGGTTATGCTCATGGACCTACGTGAACCCCATGTGATTTAAGGTTGAGAACTTGGTCAGAAACACCGTAAGTGCTACTTGGATTCATTTAATGGACTTTGGCATTACTAACTTGTACTTGAACAATGTAGATTGTGTTTTCAAAGTTGAAAGGAAAGGAGAATGTATGAACTGTGAGAATAGTTATGGTGTGAAATGTTTTGGTTGATATTGCAGCTTAAATTGATTTTTTCTCCATAAAATATGTTCAAGTTTTGTGGCCTTTCTTACTCATTGATGTCCCTTATGGCCAGCCAAACTTAGATCATGGTTTGAGGTTTGCGGGTTCACCATTTAACAAGGTTTTCATCCTCACGTTTAGTTTTCAAATTTGGGTTAATATTCTTACATCACATGTTGCATTAGAAACTATTCAACAAAAAAGTCCATCACTTGTTTTTTACTCTAGAAAACCAACCCCTTTTTCAATTTTGGTCTATTCACTGAAACGCACACGATTGTAAACCAGTTTTCACACTTCAAACATTTGGTGTAGATCCTTCTAGGAAATAGGAACCGAAGACGAATAATGTTTACTAGAAATGTCGTGTACCAACGGCATACAAAAATAATTGGTGTATAATTGTAGATGGTGCCTAGAAATTTCAATGAACTTACTTGAGCACTAAATTGGTTTGAAAGCAACAAAATAAAAATTATTGGATCCATATCTTCCCTTTCCCTGCTTCAAAATTGGTCATATGACCTATGGAAAATACATCACATAAATCAGGAACACCTTTCTATTTGGATAAATTTGAAATATTACAAATGACACAAGATTGTCTCGCAAATGAAATCAGCATATTTCAACACCTTGTCATTGATCTTAGTGCATTTTCTCACACTATTGTACGTGGAAACCCATATTACAGGATATTATAGAGGTTAAGGATGATGTTTCTAGAACCGAGCTTCATTTGGGAGGGAGAAGCAAGATCAGCCATCAAGGCTCTTTTTCCTCGAAACAAAAAACACCAAAAACATGAAGGACGTATGACTGCAAATCATTCCTTCAACAATTGCATGCATGTTTTGAGAAATCCTTGCAAGGATCTAGTCAAACATGGATATTGGGACAGTGTGATGTCACGAGGGTGGTTTCAAGAAGACACTATGGGTGCAAGTAATGCCTTGTGAAATAAACCAAAATCGTTTAATATGAAGTGGTCACGTCACATGGTTGTTATGTAAACATATTGGTTTTAGATAATTAATGGTAACATGCATTTTAAGTTTTTTTTTAGTCAACGTGATGCACAAGTGTATCTCTCACATTGCTTATCAGATTCTCTCTCATATATATTTCCCCAATATCTGTACATTATGTGGGAGGGGACTCAACGTCAGCACCCCCCTTCTTTTAAAAAAATGTCTATTATGGATATTTATGAAGGATTGTATCTGTTGAAATTGGTCGTGGTAGCCTGAGAGGGGGAGAGAGTGAGAGAGGGAGAGAGAGAGAGAGAGAGACTGGAGGGTGGGAGTGAGAGAGAGAGAGAGAGAGAGAGCGAGAGCTCTTGGTTTTAGGAGGGGCGCGACACTTAGTCGCAGAAAGAGTGGGGGATCGAGTTTGAGCGAAAAATGTAATCTTGGTTAGAAAGAATGGAATGAACGAGGGCGAGGACCGCCCCCTACCGGGTCGGCCTCGCCCAGTGCTGACATCAGTGAACAAGAGCATGTTGCGCGGCGCAACATGCTCCAGTAAGGGCATTGGCATGCCCATTCATGGAGCGAGGGGGGCCTTTCGCTCCCTTTTCGAGGAGAGGGCGAAAGGCCCCCTCCTATTGCACGTGGGTGCGCCACCTAAGAGATGCGCACACACAAGGAGCTGCACAGGCCTCCAGCAACCACAAAAACGAGGGGAAAACGTGCAAGTGTCAAGGAAGTGAGAGAAACCCGGCTAGTCCGGGCTAGAGTAGAGAGTTAGCTACTTTAACACTATAGCGCAAGCGCTAGCGGACACCCAAGCAGAATGATTGAACATCACACCACAAGTGACAACCTTTTCTGCACTACACCAGGAGAAAAGCACTGAAGGCGTGAGGCTGGGCAAGTGCTGCACAAGGGGAAGACATGCCCAGCAGGCACCACTGTGTCCCGAAGCGCGGAGGCCAGCAACAGAGACACACGCCAAAAACGCCACAGAAGGGTGAGGCACGAGCATGGGCCAGAGCGTCCCGCAGGACGCACGACGCCAAGGGCACCCAAGGAGAGGCACGCCGCGAGAGGTGTCCACCAGAAGCACCCGACCAGCAGCGCCATGGCCGGGGAATGCGCACGGAAGCGTCTCAGCCAGGGCCGACCCAAAGGAGACACCCCGCCAAAGGCATCCCGGCAGGAGCACCCCACCAGAGGCGCAAACCGCACCGCCAGCGCTCAAGCAGCGGAGCCCGCTGTCCCAACGACTCGTGCCTCCGAGACGGGGCACCATAGCGAGAGCGTCAAGGACCTGCACATGATCAAGCAAAGGCACAGAGCAAACGAGGGGCACGAAGAGAGAGGAGGGGGGGGGACGACAAGGAGGCATGGGCAGGGACCGAGGAGCAAACGAGCCGGCGGCAAGGGACGGAGACGGCGAGGGAGGTCAGAGGACAGCAACCTACACACAGCAAAGTGAGAGAGGAGATGCGAGATCAACAAGCAGTCAGTCATCGAGCGAATGACCAGTGAGCCCGCGCAAGCAACAGGGGACGGGGTAGGGAAGAGGAGGGAGGAGATTCAGTCAGCCGTGGGCAGGGTGCGTGGACCGACCGCGGTGATGCTAGAGGCGAAAGCGGGCTGGTGAAGGGCCTTAGTGAGGAAGTCCGCAAGCTGGAGCTCTACGAAGATGAACCGCAGGTAGACATCTCCAGCGATGACAACGTCGCGTACGTAGTGATGCTCAACGTTAATGTGCTTCCTGTGACGGTGAAGCGCACCGACATTCCTGGAAATGGCCAGACCGCTCTCACTGTCGGTGTACAAGGGCACAGGTGGCGTGGGGAGATGGAACTTGCCAAGGAGGCGGCGGAGCCACACAGCCTCAGTGGCGGCGCTACCCAAGGCCATGTACTCAGCCTCTCCCATACTACGAGCGACGCAACCCTGCTTTCCGCTCCGCCAGGAGACGGCGACGGCACTGAGAGGGAAGACGAAGCCACTATGGCTCTGAGCGTCCGCGTCGCGGGCGTAATCGCTGTCAGCATAGCCCTCAAGGAGGGGTAGACCCGACACGGCCGGAAAGGCGAGGCCAGTCCGGGCAGAGCCGATGACATAGCGAAGGACATACGCAGCCGCACGGAGATGGGCCGTGCAGGGCTCTCGAGCGTACTGAGGCAGGACGTTCACCGCACAGGCTATGTCCAGACGGGTGGTGCCAGCGAGGTACGTGAGGGCCCCAACGATGGACTGAAAGGTGGCGGCAGACTCGAGCTCGCCGGAGGCCGTGTCGTGGGCGATCCGGAGGGCAAGTTGGGTTTCCGGTGGCATAGGGGAAGAGGCAGCGGGGAGAGGCCGCGACAGGTCGACAACGGAGGAGAAGCGGTCGACAAGAGTAAAGACATAGCGCTCCTGGTGAACAAGGAGACAACCAGGGAGACGCTCGAGCTGCATCCCAAGAAACATGGTCGCGAGGCCAAGGTCCTTCATACGGTACGCCGAGGAGAGGGGGCCCTTGGCCTCGACGATCGCAGTGGAGGACGGCGATGTGATGAGCAGATCGTCGACATACACCAAAATGAAGGCAGGCACCACAGGGGTGCTGCCAATGAAGAGGGAAGGGTCGGACTGGCTGGGAAGGAAGCCCCCACGGACAAGGGTGGAGGTGAGCTCCTCGTTCCAGCAGCGAGGGGACTGGCGGAGGCCGTACAGCGCACGACGAAGGCGACACACCTT
>SZWC01013098.1:53351-64099 GCA_023375785.1 Penium margaritaceum
GGTGCAAAGGAGAGAGAGAGAGAGAGAAAGAGAGAGAGAGAGAGAGAGAGAGAGAGAGAGGAGGGTAGGGGGTGCAGGGGGTGGAGAGAAGGAGAGAGAGCAGAGAGATAAGGAGAGAGAGAGAGGAGAGAGCGGGAAGAGAGGGAGCAGGGAGATGGAGGGAGAGAGGGGAGGGCGGAGAGGGAGAACAGAGGGCGGAGAGGGGCAGCAGAGTGTGGGGAGAGAGAGGGGAGAGAGAGCAGAGAGGGTGGTGAGAGAGCAAAGAGAGGAAAGAGGGGGGGAGAGAGAGGGTGGGGAGGGGGGACAGAGAAGGAGAGCAGAGAGATAGAGGGCGGAGGGAGAAAGAGAAGAGAGAGAGAGGGGAGAGAGCACAGAGGGTGGAGAGGGAGAGCAGGGGGTGGAGAGAGAGAGGGCAGAGAGAGCGGAGGGAGGGGAAAGAGAGAGTAGAGAGAGTAGAGAGAGTGGAGAGAGGGAGGGGGCAGAGAGAGTAGTGAGAGGGGAGAGAGAGAGCAGGGAGAGGAGAGAGAGATAGCGGAGAGCGGAGAGAGAGAGAGAGAGAGGAGTTGAGAGAGCAGAGAGCACAGAGAGGGCAAAGGTAGGGGAGGGAGGGGAGAAAGCAAGCAGGGAGCGGAGAGGGACAGAGAGGGCAGGGAGAGAGAGAGAGAGCAGAGAGGGTGGAGAGAGAGGGAGAGAGCCGAGAGAGTAGAGAGAGTGGAGAGAGGGAGAAGGGAGGGGAGAGAAAGCGAGTGGGGAGCGGAGAGAGAGAGAGGGAGGAGAGGCGAGAGCAGAGAGCGGAGAGAGGGCAGAGGTGGGGGAGGGAGGGGAAAGAGGAAGCAGAGAGTGGAGAGGGACAGAGAGGGCAGGGAGAGAGAGAGAGAGAACAGAGAGGAAGGAGAATGAGAGAGAGAGTGAAGAGTGAAGAGAGGGGAGTGGGAAGAGCAGAGAGTGGGGCGGGAGATCAGGGAGAGTCGCAGGAGTGGAGAGAGAAAGGAAGAGAGAAGAGAGAGAGAGAGAGAGAGAGAGAGAAAGAGAGAGGAAGAGAGAGAGAGAGGGAGAGCAGAAGGAAAAACAAGCCGGGACGAGACCCAGCGGGGGGGAGGGGGTCCTAGAACACCGGAGGGGCGGGGCCACACGGCCGTAAAGACCAAAAGGCCGTTTAAGGGGCAGACAACCCCAGGCTCAGAGAGCCAAGCAAGAAAAGGGACAACGGGGGGGGGGATGGCCCGGGGCCACACGGAACAGGGTCCGGCCAGAGGCCAACAGTTCAGAGTCAAAGTGTCCAGAGGGGGGGGGCCTAGAGCCCGGAACAACTAGCCTAGTCTAGAGGGCGGCCTGGACTGAGAGCCAAGGATCTAGAGCCTGGGTTCAGCAGTGAGCTGGGAGCCCAGAGCCAAGGGGCCAGGTGAGAGTCGGGGCGGAGGGCCGAGCTGAGGGCGGAGCCGAAGAGCCGAGGGCTGAGCGTACGACGGACAACGGGCAAATCCGGAGGCAGGGGCCGAGCCGGAGGCAGGGGGGAAGACACGAACCTACAAGAGAAGCAAGACGAACGAGGGTCAGCCGAAAGCAAGAAGCAGAAAGGAAAGGGGGAAAAAGATGAAACGGGCAGGAAATGGAAGGGGGAAGGAAAAACAAGGAGGAAAGACAGGGAAGATGGGAAAAGGCGGGGGTAGGAGGGGGAAGGGGGGGGGAACGACAAGAAGGCCCCAAAGGGGGCAGACCTAGAGAGGAGACGATAGCAGTACGCCAACGGCGATGGCGACGATAGCCGTACGCCAACGGCGACGGCCACAGAGGAGAGGGGCAAGGTCGGAGGACAGCAGCGGCGGCGACGGCGAGGGAGGAGGGCCACTCCAACGGAGACGGCAGCATGGCCAGACGGCCAAGGAGGGAGCGACGGTGGCAGCGGCGTCGGTTGACGGCGGCGGAAGCGGGAGCGGCGACGGCCATGGCGGAAGAGGTGGAAGCGACGGGTGGATGAGTCACAGGCCCAGTTACGGGCTTGATGCCATGTTGAAATTGGTCGTGGTAGCCTGAGAGGGGGAGATAGAGAGAGAGGGAGAGAGAGAGAGAGACTGGAGGGCGGGAGTGAGAAAGAGAGAGCGAGAGCTCTCGGTTTTAGGAGGGGCGCGACACTTAGTCGCAGGAAGAGTGGGGGTTCGAGTTTGAGCGAAAAATGTAATCTTGGTTAGAAAGATTGGAATGAACGAGGGCGAGGACCGCCCCCTACCGGGTCGGCCTCGCCTAGTGCTGACATCAGTGAACTAGAGCATGTTGCGCGGCGCAACATGCTCCAGTAAGGGCATTGGCATGCCCATTCATGGAGCGAGGGGGGCCTTTCGCTCCCTTTTCAAGGAGAGAGCTAAAGGCCCCCTCCTATTGCACGTGGGTGCGCCACCTAAGAGATGCGCACACTCGAGGAGCTGCACAGGCCTCCAGCAACCACAAAAGCGAGGGGAAAACGTGCAAGTGTCAAGGAAGTGAGAGAAACCCGGCTAGTCCGGGCTAGAGTAGAGAGTTAGCTACTTTAACACTATAGCGCAAGCGCTAGTGGACACCCAAGCAGAATTCTTGAACAATAGTCTATTATGGATATTTATGAAGGATTGTATCTGGAGGAGGGTCAAAGTAATAAATTGGTGTATAAACACATTCGCGTACATTTTTTTTTCTCTTCTATGATACACTCCCCCACTCTTTAAGCTTCCAAAACACTTTACGTGTTGGTGAGGGGGGTTCCACTTCAAATTTTGGGGACACTTCTATGAAGGGTATTGTTTTGAGAAAGAATGATTAAGTGCTTGATAGATTTGATCTAAAAAAACCATTTTACGGTTAACAAATCATCCCACATGTTCCTTGTAGAAACTCATTCATTGTATCAAATTGATGGTCCAATGCAATTTAAGATATTTTTTCCGAATGGGATACACATTTTTATCTTTGTTGATGTTCGCTAGATATACTCTTAGGTACTTCCCCAATACATTTTTACTATTGGGGGCAAAGAACCAAGTTTCGCGTATCCCCCTTTGAATAAAATATGTATTATGGAAGTGTATTGGGGAGTGTATCTAGAGGAGGGTCAATCAAATACACTAGTTCATTCATGAAATTGTGTACAATTGTACAGCAAATTCCTTATACATTTCCTAAATATACTCAATGTGTTCGCGGAGTCGAGAATGGATTTTAGGGTACTTTGCTATCTTTCGGTTTGTCAGGAGACAAAAGTATGAAGTCATTTATTAATTTGGTCCAAAAAATATATTTTATTTAAATATTTCATGCCACCTTTATGTTATAGAAAAGTTTCAATTGTAGTGAATTAATACTCCTAATAGTTGAAGAACATTTTGAAGGAGATGCACCAGTGTACCTCTCGTGCTGTCCATCAGATACATTTTCACATACAATTCTCTTATGCACGTTCACTATTGAATTTCCTCTACAAAACTGTATTGGGAAGTGAACCTGGATCAGGGACAAATTAATAAACTAGTTTCTTGATACATTTGCATACATTTCTGTCCTTTTGGTGGATACACTCCCTGCTCCATTTCCCCAACGTACTCAACGTGTTTGGGGGGATTTGAGATCATATTTGAAGGCAAGAAGATATCAAGGGTTTTTTCAAATAAAATCAATGTTGATGACTTGCTAAATTTGATCTGAAAAAACCATTTACTGAGAATATGTCACACCACATATTTGTCCTTGAAACTCGTTTATTCTTGTAAATAGATGGTCCAAAGCATGTAAACACGTTTTTATGAGATGCAAAAGTGCTTTTTTTCCGTTTTCACTTGCATTCAATCTTCGATCAACTTTCTCAATACAATTTTACTATTTGAGAAGGGAGGAAGACTTTACGTCTTTCAGAAATTATAAAACACATTAGTGTGCCTTGAATACATTTGCACTATACACACCCCACAACACTGCACAAGTACACTAGATGTGAATTGGGGAGGGAGACGGGACTGGGAATGGGCCACAATAATCTTGAAAATGGCTGGGCTAATTACTCACGCATGCCATCCCAAACGTTGAGAAAACTCGTATTGTGGTCTTTCTTCCAATTTCAAGTAATTGGAGCATTAATTTGTTTACGTGGAAGGTTATGACATACAAAAATCCCCCTACAGACTTTGAATGATATAAAATTCCTATCTAAAACTAGCTACATGTGAAAATTGTTTAACGTGTAGTTCAATGAACATCTCTATAAAAAGCATTATTGCGTACATATATTGTTCAAGTTTTTTGTTCACTGAATACCTCCTGATCTAACAAGTATATACCCACTATGTTTCAATTCAAAAGACAACATATTCTACATGTGGTACGAATAGATTAGGTTGTGTATAAAATTAGCATTACTAACCAGAAGTCCCCCTTTTTTCTCTCTTCTCATTGGTGTCACCCCAATGAATTCCATCAAGGCTAACAAGACGTTTGACCAAAACCAACACAGTCAACCCAGAATGACTTGGACTAATGATTGATGAAGTTTTGCATTTCTTACCTGAATAATGGAATTTACATTTTGAACATTTTGTACATTGCAAGTGTAAGATTTGAAGGCAAACGTTTATGGGCGATATCTGCCACTTAAGTGTGGTACAATCGATTTTATTTTGCCAAAAAATGAAGGGATTAATATCAAATAATATAATGGCAATTATTACTCTCCCATGATTCAATGAGACAAAGGTGGTTCAAGACGATATTTAGTTTTCAAAACACAATCTACTTCGTAAGTTATATGGTTGATACTCAATGGATTTCACTAGATTTATTTTACTATAGTAGAGCAATGCATGAATTTGTGATGATGTCCGACCTAAATTGTTACTTGTGTCATTTAAGGTTGATGACCCTTTTTCAAGTGTCACAAGGGGAAATGATTTACTAAGATCTTGAAGGTTCTGATTGGACGCGAATTAGGTTGAAGGTTGGACAAGTTCAACAATATATTTTCTCTTCATATTTCTGTAAGGTTTTACCTTTGGCAATCATCAAGTTTAGTTGGCTACATGTATGTTTATCCTCCAAATGGGCTTGTTGATGACTTCATTTACAAACGTAACAAGTCACATAGCACAACGTGTTGAACACAATTCAACTTTGAAATGTTGATGCATTCCAATCACTCACAACATGATGTTATGTAGTGCTCATGAGTGGATTAAGGGAATGGTTGTAAGAAGGATCATCAAAGGTCTCTTTCTGTTAGCATTCTAACATCGTATCAAATTCCTTTTGATCTTTAACCATAGTAGATTTTCCAAAACAAGTTGTCAAATTTCCATAATAGTAGAAAACAAGTGTTTTAGCTATTTGTAGCTTTCAATGACAAGTCATTGGAACAGAGTGGATGGTAATCGAAAAACTTGAATGGGTATTTTTAGAACATAAATAATGCACCCATGAACCTAAACCGAAGCGGGTTTTATTCTTCTGCTTTGAATTTTTTTATTTCCATCATCCTATATCTATAACTCACTAGAAAACAAGTAGAAATTGTTTCCAACAACCCTTGTTGTAACATTCAGGGATTATGGATTGAACAAGGCTTTGGTTTCTCCTAGGCATTTCTCTAGTGGGTTTAGGAGGAGTTTAGTCCTCCGAATTTTCATTCACGTGAAAAATTTGCTCTTGGTAACATTAAAATAGATTTAGTATGCAATGAATATTCTCTCGAGTCCAGTGTAGACTGCTAAGGATCCATTAAGAAACTCGCCACTAAAGCTCTCAAATACAATGAATGTTCACAATAGTATAAGGCTGAAGTTGGAATAGTTTTACAAGCAGATGGGCATTTGTTAAGTTTAATTCAAGCAGAATGTCTCTAAATTGGATATAATAATTTATTTAACAAAGAAAATATCTTTACATTTTCCATCAATTGAATATGTATCTTCATGAAAATATTGTCTTTTACTATACAATTTATCCGTGGGCTAAATGAGGCAATGGTTAGGATTACGTGCGAAATGAAATGAAATGTTTTTCGGACCCATTGTCCATTTGCTGACATGATAAGCGCTTTTCACCTAGCGTTAGACCCAAGCCATTTCCACATTAAGCTGATGGATATTAAAATATATTTAAATTTTTATTCTCTATGAAACTGGATCAGACCATTGCTCGAAGCGCTTCATTGAATTATAGAATTTACACTACTTGAGTAGCTGTTTGGTTGAATAAAAAATCAACTCAATTCCTTGTGCTTGGGAGTTTCCATGTCCACCAATAAAGGACTCAATTTCTTGGCTCATGGCCTCTCAATTCTAGCCTAAGAGGAAAAGGTTCCTTGCTTCTTGTCATGAATCTTACCATCTAGAATGCTTAAAATAGTTCTCTTATTACTATTGTTTCCAATGCCCATCTGTTCCATGTACACGGATTTCTTTTTCCATGTACACGGATTTCTTTTTCCTTGTCTCTTGTCAAAGTTGGGATGTAGACAGTGTGTCCTAGATGGTAGTGCAAGTGGCTGCACACCTACGTTGTCAGCTAATGAGGGCAAGTGGTTGGTGTTGCACGAGTCCTAGGTCTTGATAGGGCAGAGGAAGATCCCACCTCCTCAGAAAACCGGCTTATCCGACTCCACCTTGTGCTTTAGGTGCATTGCTGAAGAGGGGAGGAAGTCGAGTGATCCATTACATACCCACTTTTGTTGTTAGTCATCTATGTCAGCCTTCCCACATTTGGCGTGTTAAGTACATTACGGTCAACCATTGGCTGACTATCATGACGTGCTTTCATGCACTGGCCAACAAGGACCGACTAAGCAACAAGTTGGAACCTATCCACTACAAGCTAAAGCAGCTCAAGGACTACGTAAGAACAGCAAAGGCAATGGGCGATGTGCTTCCATAAGAAACCCAACCAAGTGAGTTGGGTGAATGAAAGGTCTATCGTTTAATGGGATGTTTAAGAAGAGAGAAGAAAACAAAGGAGTGCATTAACACGTGGAAGGAGCTTTCTTTCATCTGAATGGAGTCGTTCTACTCATATTGGTTAAAAGAGGTGGCAATGGGACATTGCGCAAAAAGCTTAACAACCATAATAAGAGTTGCAACAACATGGTGTGTGGAAGTAAGAAGAGAAATCAACATCAAATTGTGATGATGGTGAAAAAATGTGATTCATGCAGAAGATCATGTGAATTTCCTCTTACGAGATGAGGGCAAGCAAATGACCTTAATTTCATGTTTGAGGGCAAGGAAGATGAGGCAAATTCAGCAAGGGTGGCTTAAAAATAATGAGAGAGTAACTACAAGGCATACAAACAAGGCTACCTCATGAAATCATCAGAGGTGGTGATGTCGCAGATGTTCTTGCGATGGATGAAAGGGACCATGGTCAACCACTATTGGCCAGACCCGCCTATCTGGAATTAGGTGCTGGCGGTGGGGGAAGCGAGCACAAGTGAGTCATGTGCGCTTCCCTTCGAGCTAGCATGAACCCACATGATAGTCTGGTTAAAGCTGACCACAACGAAGACGTAATGAGAATTCGGTTCCTTCCTCTTTGAGTAAGTAACCTCCCCATCCTTTGGCACCTAAGATGTGTAACCCACAAACTGTTTCAAGATTGTTCTTGAACCATGGCTTGAAACGACAATTTTTGGTGATTTTTGCAGGCACACATGCTTTGGAGTGGATTGATGATGGACGGTCCGATTTTAAGGACGCGCTGTATGACACAAATTAAATGAAGACCCATGGACCCCTGAGAGTGTTGGAAGGTCTGAAAACGTCAGCGTTGACCATTGCCACCGACCATATGGCTTAAAAGCATGGCCATTGATTGGTAAATTGCAACAAAACATGTTGGAACGAGCATTGACCCTTGAAACACCCCAACAAGAGTGTCAAAGCATCAAGGGTCTATGCAAGTACCTCATACACCCTAAGTGCGTTGACACTTGGACTAAGAAGTGGCATAGGAATTTCCATTGATAGGGCGTGTCAGGTAAGGCTATTCCATCAAGGAAAGTTCTACATAGATGCACATGACAGTCGCAATGAGTAAGATTTTCATATACACCCAGCTTGCATCATGCGTGCCTTCCTCTACTCAGCTTAGGAATGGTGGGTGCATGATAGGAGGCTGGTCATGGCGATGCTTCTGATGGAGGTCTGCTTTAAAAAAGGAGGGCTCTTGTAGAACAAGTGTAGACAAAAACCCTAGCTCTTGCCGATAAGAGCAAATATGAGCGCTTATAAAATCACAGTCGAGAGTTCAGTGCGGGTCTTTCAGTTCACTGAGGTGAAGTTGCTAACCTTGAAAACTTCATTTTTAGTCCCTTGCAAGCAAAAAAAGATATCTTTGCCGACTGCTACGATCGTGGGTGCAAAGCTTCCTATTCTTTTGTAAGCACAAGAGGGTCAATTTCTAACTTCCCCATGCCCATCCAGTCACAGCTTTGTTGTGGGGTTTCCTGCCACAAAGTGATTAGTTTTAGTCGGCATTGGTGTTGTTGTCTGGCGTGTGGGGGCGAGGCGAGGGGGAATTAGGGGGAGAGTGGAGGTTGGAGGAGATTCGATCAATGGAAAAATAACACGCCTCCTTTCATGGCCTGAAGCAATATTTATTTATGTAGAACACCTCGCGGGCGTTAAATCACGGTGTTTTACACTCATATATAGAAAATACGTGAAATCATCAGAGGGAATTTGTAGCGTGGCAGTGCCACGCCGACCGGTCGAAGGAGCCACGTGGCTCGAGCGGGGTCACCTGGGACTGTGGGCGATGAGACGGGATGGCTTGAGGGTCGGAGACCCTCAAGCACCGCGGTGTTGGCCTAGTCGGTCAAGGATTCCATCGAATCCGTTACATTGGTATCAGAGCTCCAGGGCTCGAATCCCACGTCGGGATTACTGGAGATGTCGAGGCGGTTCTCACTCGTAGTGGGGGGAGTGTAGCGTGGCAGTGCCACATCGACCGGTCGAAGGAGCCACGTGGCTCGAGCGGGGTCACCTGGGGCTGTGGGCGGTGAGACGGGATGGCTTGAGAGTCGGAGACCCTCAAGCACCGCGGTTTTGGCCTAGTCGGTCAACGATTATGTTAAATCCGTTACAGAATTACTTTCAGGAAAATCCCCACACAAAATTCAGGGGTTGTTGGTTTTATTGATGTTCGTGCACCTTCCAACTCTCGATACCTTGAACGGCTAAATATGACGCCACCATTCCTCACCCATAGCGCTTTTTCATGCACCAGTTAAAACTCCACATCTCACATCAGAGCGTTGACTTCCAGTATTTATGCGTCATACCAGGAAACATAAAGAACATATTTTCAAAAAAACTCTCGTAAAATTCTGGGGTTGTGGGTTTTATTAAGGTTCGGACTCCTCCCAGGCCTTGCAGTAGTGGGGCTTTGGAGGTTCCCTCCTAAGAAATGGTGTGTGTAGTCTCCCTCTTGCGCACGTGCAAAAGACGTTGAAGTCTAAAGTATCCAGGTATCCAACAAAAATATTGAGAGTCGACGGTGGATGGGCGATCTTCCCGGCTATTGCGTCGCGCAAAAGCGCCCTTCGACAAAAGCCAGACTGTCGTCAGTATCGCAAGGAAATGCCGTCATCAGTTTCATGTCGGTGCGAAGGTGGGCCTTCCTGGGATGTGTCAAGCTGTGGCCCATGCGTGCATGCTCGACTTCGTACACGAATATGGCACGCACATCGTGGGGCCCATGCGTGCATGCTCGACCCGTCCATGCCCCACGTATGGGTGTTGATAGTGAAGACGAGACCCGCGACCCAAGTGTAGATTTAGGAACGAGCAGACCTGCGACATTGGCGGGCGGATGACTCAACGCCGGCATAAAGCGAAGTCCCGGCCTTGAGAAGGATCTGGTGAGGATCTCAGAGTCTGGCCAATCCGATCAGAGTGCGTCCACAACGCGTTGTTGAGTTGAAGAACCGGTCCGGGCGGATCGCCGGATGGAGCCCCGCTCGCCCATCGACGTCCGTACGCTGTCCATCAAGGAAACGTTCTGGGCGCTTTTGCGCGGCGCCATAGCCGACTCGCGAAAATGACTCATCTACCGTTGACTCGCAGTAAATTCGCCGGATATCTGGTAACTTTCGACTTCCCCCAAAAAAGTTTTTTGCAGGTGCGTAAACGTTTGGGAGGCTCAACTCCCCCTTATTTGAAAGGGAGCCTCCCAGGCCCCGCGGGGGGGGCCCGACACGAGGGGGGTTTACCGACACTGATTTTCTTTGATGATTTCCAGGTACTTTTCGGGTAGAAGGCGAAAATAGCGCGAGTGAACGCCCGAGAGGTGAAATCCAAGGCCGCAGGTGGGAATGGGTGAGTGACATTTTATCCACTTCGTCAACCCACTCAACTCTTGGACACACAGCGTCCTCTGTCCGATGACTCAAGGCAAGGCAAAAAGGATCGTCACGGACGTGCGTGGGTGAGCGAAACCGTTTCACCCGTATTCACTCATATTCACCAATTCCCACCTGCGGCCCAAACGTTTAGCTGGTACACTGCGTAGCGCTTCGAGCCAGGACTGGGGGTGCGCTATTTCTCCGGAACGTTCTCCGCCGTACGGAAGTTGCCAGCACGTGGGACGGGCGACTTGGCTTCCGCGGCTCGAGTGGCGAATGGGCGAAGGACCACCATTAGCAGCAGCAGCTGCCGCATGCCCGTAAGCAGCCATTGTGGAGCCATGAGGACGACTCCCGGATGAGCGCAATCTGCAGTAGTGGCGTCTTCAACCTTGGA